>JAZHYW010017899.1:0-232427 GCA_037355805.1 Ixodes ricinus
GGCGAAGACCGTTGGAGTTGATGCGATGTCTCAGAAAATTAATTTCACTAGCACCAAACTGACACTTGTCTGGGGTGATGAGTAAACCATATTCTTCGAGGCGAGTGAAGAGTTGTCGCAGGTGTTTTGCATGTTCTTCGGCGGAAGTGCTGGCGACGAGAATGTCATCGACATATGCGTAGCAGAAATCCAGGCCTCGTGTTATCTCGTCGATAAACCTCTGGAAAGTCTGCGAAGCGTTCCGGAGTCCGAAGGGCATCCGCGTACTCAAACAACCCAAACGGCGCAGTGATGGCCGTTTTTGCGATGGCAGCTTCTTCTATTGGTATTTGGTGGTAGGCTTAGACAAGGCCCACCTTAGAGAACACCATTGCTCCGTGAAGAGTGGCTACGAAGTCGTGCAAGTGGGGCACAGGGTAGCGGTCTGGTTGGGTCACTTGGTTGAGGGAGCGGTAGTCACCGCAAGGACGCCAATCTCCCGGGTAGACTTGGGGACCATATGCAGTGGGGACGACCATGCACTGGAGGATGGTCGCACAATTACGAGTTCAAGCATAGGCTCGAACTCTCGCCGAGCCACGTTCAGTCGCTCAAGTGTTAGTCGGCCAGGGCGTGCATTAACCGGTGGTCCCGACGTGATGATGTGGTGCGTGATGTTGTGCTTTATAGGGCGAGTTGTGGTCACTGGAGACGTCAGGCAAGAAAACTCACGCAGCAAATCCTCGAAGTCTGACTTGAATTGCGGTCGGAGTAGTGTCGAAGTCACCGCCCCCGGGGACTCCGCGATGTCGTGCACGGGCTGGAGCGTTGTGGCATCTCGTAGCCGGGTGTCGCGCATGTCAACGAGAAGACCGAAATGACGGAGAAAAATCAGCTCCGAGGACGGCGTGACTGAAGTCGGCAACCAAGAAAACCCAGCGAAAAGTTCGCCGTAGACCGATGTCCATTGTCAGAGAGCGATGGCCACACGTTGAAATTTTTGTAGCATTCACAGCTTGCAAGTTGTGCCTTGGGCGCCTCCGAGAATCGACACGGGAAGCTGGGATTGCACTGACCTCTGCACCTGTGTCCACCAGAAAACGGGTTTTGGATACTTTGTCTACAACATAAAATAGGCGTGGTTCAGAAGGCACTCCTGATATGTGAGACAATTTTTCATGTTGAATTTGCGTTTGGGATGGCACCAAATGTTCTTTCTTCAAATTAATGTTGTTATGTATGAGAACTGTTCGTTGAAGGCTCCCCCCGCTGCTCATCTTGGCTAGTTGGGCAGGTGTAAGATGGAGAAAAGCGGCGCGCCTGGAGGTCAGGAGCACCGGCTGCTTTCAGTGCGTGGCCCGGATGTTTCCCTGCCGAGCGCAGGGCGGGACGCACTTGATGGCGTTGTCGCCAAAGCGGTGGTGGTACCATCAAACTCCAGTACTCTCAGGCGCGCGCGACGATCCACGAGGGCGAGAAAAGGAGCGAGGGCGTCTCGGCCGGGGTTTTTCCAGAGTTGCGAGTGCCTGCGCGATGCGCTGGACCTCGTCGCGCAGGGCTCTGAATTCCGTGAAGGAAACCAGGTTCTTTACTTGAAGCGCTTGAACCGAGCTGTCGATGGCAGAGATGCTGGTTGACGCAACTTCCATTACCCTATCCGCAGGGCAGCGAGATCGTCAAGCATCATGTCTCCGGCCCCTGCCAACACCATACGCACATTAGCCGGTAAGCGCTGCAAAAACAACTGTCGAAGAAGCGAGTCGTCAACTGTCGAAGCTTTTTCTCCGAGCAGCTGGCGCATCCCGCGGAGTAATTGGGACGGTTTTTGGTCCCCCAAGTCCTCCGGAGTCAGGAGCTGTTGCAGGCGCTTCTGCTCGGAGAGTGTGGTGCGGTGGACGAGCTCGAGTTTCAGCCGGTCGAATGGCTGGTCGGCCGGGGGAGAGTATGATGTCGCGCACCTCCGCCGCTTCCGTTGGGTTGAGGGCGGCGATTACGTGGTGAAATTTTGTTTGTTGGGAAGTTATACGTCTGGCTGCAAATTGGGCTTCAACTTCCGTGAACCAGAGGGCTGGCTTCGCCGGCCAGAAGCACGGAAGCTTGAGCGCAACGGTGGAGACAGTAGGGGAAAGCGGTGCTTGGGCGGCCGCGTCGGCCGCGGAACCGTTGGTGGAAGTCATGTTTGCTCACCGGTAGTTTCTTCAGGTCGTGTGACAGAGGTGTGCTGTCCGGATCTCCGGGTCACCAATTATGTAGCGGAGATGTCCGGTACATAAAACTATTTATTACACTTGACTACACAAGGTACAGCAATACGTGAGCGCGTTGGCCCTGGTGCGGGCGTGTATCTCCGATTCTGAAAGTGTAACTTGTGCAACCCGAAATTATTTACTCAAACGCCCGCGCCCTCCGGCGGCATACCTCAGCAGGCTCTGAGTTGCCAGACGCCGGAGGCGAAACCGAAACTAAACATGCGATGCCCACAAGCTCGTATGAGGAAGATTACGGTAGTCAGACGCTTTTCTCGTTCCCGTTAAGGTTCGTGTGCGCTCTGCCGTCATCTGCTTCGTAGGAAATACGGCGGAACAAGAAAGAAACGTCTGTGCTGCGCTGCCTGACCACCTGACGAGATAAAAAGCGTGGCGATGATTCGCTGTAATTTCTGACAAGGCCATGAGATGGTGCGGCAGGAAAGATGCGAGAGAAAGCGACTTTATTCGTCCTGACGTTTTCAAATTCAGCAAATCGTCACTACAGCGCCCACGCGAAGGCCGCCTGCTTAGCGCACAGCTCGATTGTTTGCTATTCCGTGCGATAGAAGACGCAGTTTCTGGATAGTTTCGAGGTTATACGTAATTGACAAACGTGAGTGGACTGTACTTTAAAGAATCTTCTCGATATGCGAGTTCTATTAAGCCCTGCAGATAATTGTAGAGCGTTTATAAAAGGGCTTGATTGTTATGTCTTTTATGCCATATTAAAAAAAAAAAAGAAAAACATCCTCGATTGTTGAGTCGTAAACACTGAGCTCGAAATTTCTACAAGGTTCGTTCAAATCCTGCCGGAGACCTTATTTCCTCGAGCTTTCGATGTGGTTACTTCAAAAAAGTAAACTTATTAGGTTTCGTTTTCTTATTATTGTTAGTCATTACAGTCCGGCATTACAGTAAAACGAAATATATTTTTATGGGAATCAAATGATAAAACACGTCCTGCTTAAAAAAAAACATTTAGGCGGATGGAAGGTTTCCAGGGCTACCGGATAAAGGGCGCTAGTGCATCAGTGCTTATTTTTTCACAGGTTACAAATTTAACTCAACACGTTTAGGGACACTGAAACTCAACAAATGGTTGTAGTTGAATCGCGGTGAAACTTACGCATAGTCGAAGCTTATTCCATACTGGGTTGACCCGTTTTGATGTGTCCGAACGAAGTTGAAGAACCATTGAAGGCTTTCCGTATTTGGCTCAAGGAGCGTTCCTAGGCCCGGCAGGTACAAGGAGTCATAAAAGAGAAAGTCGCAGACGCCGTCGCTTGGCCCGGTTGTATAGCTGCGGAGGTGCGATCCGAGAGTACATACAACTTTGTCGTCCAGGATTTTTGCTGGAAGAACAGTTGTCACCACAGTGTATAAAGAGGTAACCTACAGGAAGAAAACTTGCGAAAGTGTGAAGCACACAGCGCGATATTTTTCTCGTGAATACGGGATGGCGCGTTGTCTTTCTATTTTGCTTTTTGAATAAAGGGCTGTTATAGAAACTAGTACAGTCATTGGCAGCTGTAGAAGGGCCGGGCGTTCCGAACGAGCACTTGATTGCCACTTGTCAGCCAATAAGATTGCAGCCTCAAGGGTTGATCACTCAGGACACGGCTTGTGTCACACACAGTGAAACGATTCCGCGTGTTCGTAGCATTTCAGTGAAGATAATACTAGGCTGCCGTGCGAAAAACTCCACGGCGTCATGATCGATTCCTAGTTGGATCAGTAAAAAAAAAAAAAAACAGAAAATCGGAAGAAATTGAAGTGCGTGAGCGCGTGCGGACCGCAGAGTGGTTCGGGCAGTAACGGCATTCAAGCCTGAACCAGCGGACGTCGCCGAGTCACCATCTGTCTCCTTCCCTTTATTGTCATAGCGCCGACCGCTTCAAGGGTTGGCGCTAAGACGCCAAGAGTTCTACAGTCGCATGTACGCCAAACGAACTGTGTAAAGTGCACACACATATACTCTTCCTAATACTCATGTTTATGTCGTGTATATCGTGTTTAAGCCCATAACCAATGCAGAGTGAAAGTCTTCTTAGCTTTAAACATGTCGAGTTTAATTTATTTTTCAAACAAAACAATTACGAGCAAACAAACGTGGTGATAATTAGGATTCCGTATTAGGACGAACCATTCTGGACGTTGGAAGCATTTGGCTGCTTTTGATAAACAAGATTTGAGACTTCGTGTAAAGCTAGCCGAGCTATATATAACCAGGATAGAGAGAACCGGCGCAGAATGCTCTGTTTTATGTAACGCCATTCATGGTTTATACGAAGCTATAACCGTACTCAGTGACGACAGATCTATGAAGATAACGGAACGCTGTAGCGCATTCATTGTTGTGAACGAACGTGATTTTACTACCGATTCCGAGCTTAGGTGAAAACATTATTTCAATCTCGTGTCGTGACGACTGCGTCAACTTGGACCAGACTAGAGTCACTAAATAAGCTAAGCTTCCAGAGTACTGTATTCCTTTTCTTTGGCATTTTGCCGACAACACAGTCGCTCTACTCAACAATATCCTCGTTCGCTGCGGCATCACCGGACAGCGGCAGTCACGTGAGTCGCTATCTTCATCATCGCGTTTTTAGCAGCGGTACCATCTTGGGTACAGCGACCCTCTGCCTGCTGCTGTTCGCTGTCTACTGCGCGCGCACGCTGATGTCCGTTGCTCAGCATGCGGGTTTTTCATGTTACGTCAAGATACGAACCACACAATTTTGATTCGCTGTCACAGCTGCCGGCGCGGCAGCTGGCGCAAGTGACGGGTACAGCTCGGCTTGGCTCGGCTACTGTCACTCCTCCATCAGCGCGGGGACCCAACATGGCGGCGCCTGACGCGCTTCAGATGCGTAGTTTGAAAGTTTCTGGTACTCTGAAGGCGCAGCTTTATTTAATGACTCTAGACCAGACAAGCTGCACGATGATCGTGAAACGTTCAAGCAGATGCTTGAACTAGACATCATACTATTCTAACCTACTCGCCTTTCACATAGTGCCCACAGGTCAGGCGATTGGAGCCAGTGTGGCGACTACCACGTTCTCAACGCGGCGAAATGTGCCTGATTGCTACGCCATCCCAAATGTCCAGGGCTGTACATAATTTCTGACGGGGACGACCATCTATTTTAAAATTGACCTCATCAGGGCATACCATCAGATCCCTGATGAGCCATGTCAGATACCGAAGACGGCAAGAACACCTTTCGGTCTTTTATGAGTATGTTTTGGTGCCATTTGGGTTTTGTAATGCTGCCCAAACGTTTTAACGTTTTATCGATGAAGTCATCCAATGGCTTCCCTCCTGCATCTCTTACCTGGACAAACGCCTTATTCCTAATGTGAACCAGGATGAGCACAATGTCCACTTAGAATAATTGTTCGGCAGGCTCTACGATCATGGGATAATAATCAACAGGCAGAAGTCCTAGTTTGGCGCATCGCGACTTGCATTTCGTGAACACCAAATCAATAGTAAAGGAATGAAAACGCTTTCAGAAAAAAGCTCCGACCTTTTTGAAAGCCATTTCCGCGATTGAGTTTCGCGAGTTGCTTCACCTGCCTGGGCGTGAACACGTGGTAGGTTTTAGCCGTAGAGGATATGGCATTCAAGCAGCGCCATGGCATGCCGGCCCGTTTCCCTCTCCCGCGTGCCCCAATGGAGGTGTGTCATTCTACGGATGAGGCTGAGGAGGGATCTGCATGGTGAGGTGACTATAATCACCAACGAGGAGTCTGTCCAATTTTGATCTATGTAGGCCCCAGAATTGGAACGGAGGGTTTTCACCTCATTTTTTGGCCCGCCATGCCGAGGGAGATTTTGATGCGGACAGCTTCGGTTTTTCCGTGGGGCCCGTTGACAACCTCGACGTAATCGGTCTTCTCTGCCGAGGTGGTCATGACCAAATTCCTAAGAAAACCCTGCTTGACGTCAAGGCCAATCTGAAGCTTGTGCTCTTGTTCGCCCATCGATCTCATGGTTGCCGAGATGATGACATCATTGGCGTATAAGACGAAGTGCAGCAACGTAGAAGGTTTAAGGAGTGGAAAAATATTGCCGTGACCAGATTGAAGAGGGTGGGAGAGAAGACCGCGCCATTCGGTACCCTGATCCTTTTTGGTTCAACAGGTTCGGTGTAGCCACCAGCTTTGATATACTACGTTCGGTCACTCAGGAAACTCTTAACGAAATTGAGGTGGCACACACGCCGGCAAGCTCCGCGCTCTAGATGATCACCTCGCGAAGGACAGTGTCGAAGGCCTTGCGATCGTCTACCGCCACCACCGTCGTAGTCTGCACTTTTGAGCAGGCACCAAGGATTTTGTGCGCAGCATAAGGGGAACGGCTTGCGTACTCATCCCGTGGCGGAATCCGATTTCATGTTGGTGGAGCGGGTAGTGCCTGTCGAGATGCCACATGAGTCGCTAAAGGACCATACTTTTAGTGAGCATACACATGTTGCTCGTAAAAGAAATTGGCCGGAGGTCAGTCAGCTCATTTGGTGGCTTGCCCGGCTTTGGCATTGGTATCACCAGGGGCTCATGCCAGGAGCTCGGGAAGTTGATCGTCGTTCAGATCTCGTTTATAATGTGAAGGAGAAGCTGGAGGTGGAAGTTATGGAGGTTGCGCAGTCTCAAGATGGTGACCACGTTTGGGCCAGGTGTACTGCGGGCGTTCGCCCTTGCTAGAGGTGCGTAAAGTTCGGCCATTTGAAACGGTTGGTCTATGTCGACCTGCTCAGGTGCTTGAAGATCCAATGCCTGAAATTCTCCGATCATCTAGCTCGGCGCCGCGGAGCCGCGGGGATACACGGTTGATGCGGTGAACCCGCAGGCTGCGGGAAATACCCTGCCCCAGCCAGGGCGCCAGCTGTTCCTTCGACTTTTGCATGCGCAGTGCTACTGTCTGCTCCGCGGTGCGTCTCTTAGCTTTGCCATGCCAATTCCAAAGATGTCTTAGCTTTGCCAATTACAAAGATGCCTTAGCTTTGCCATGCCAATACCAAGATTCCCAAGACAAGCCCGGAGTGCCATATGCGCACGGAGTGCGCATATGGCACTTCGGCTTTGTCTTTGGAATCTTGGAATTAACGAGGCGTTCGTCCTCACTCTATACATACGCAGGTCGTCGAGACGTTGCTGCCACAAGATAACCAGGTGCAAGTCCGGTGACGGCTTGTCATCCGCTGCTTGAAATTTGCCGGGCATCTAACCTTGTGGCTTCGTGTATTCGCCGTAAGAGATGGTCCGATCCGTGCGCTTCCGGGTCACCGCCAGATGTGGTGACAGGTGTTTGCTCTTGCTTTGAGCGGAAGGCGTCCGAGCAGACGACGCTCATTGTTCGTTTCGGTGCCGTTATCTTGTAGCCGCGCAACTGAATGAAGATGGTTAGGTGGTCGATCCTTCACGTGTCTACTCCTACCTCTCTGAAGAGGGCGCGTTGTCGGTTTGTCCGTGTGAGATTGGTCGTGGTGTTGCCCTGGCAGGCGTGCTGGCCAACTGGCGTTGGTAGGTCCGGATCGTTGAGCAGGCTAAAGTGACTATCCTCAAATGCGCATGAGAGGTTCCAGCTATAACATGTATCGGTCCTTGATCCACATTACGTGTGGCACGTGTTGAAGTCGCCGCCAATGACGACGAGGGCATCGGGCTGCTCTTTCCGTACGTCTTCGACCCAGAACCAGTCAATGGTGACGCGGCTGCGGAGCGACGGTCGGACGTATATAGACACCACCACGACCTCGCACTCGGGGAGTTTGACGACAACGCCCACGATTTATTGATGTTGGGTGCACCTGCACTGGAGGTCGAGCTCTTCGTGCGGGATGCGGGCAGCCACTAGAACCGCTGCTTTGCTTCTGTAAGGGACGCTGTGCGGCAGTGCTTTTCCGGCCGTACCGTTCGGTGTTCGTTGGCTATACGGGATAGTGGGTCGCATGTATGTGTCGTAGCCGGCCAGTGAGAGGTTCATAACCTGGGTGTCTTGCAGAAGAGCACTATGGGTCTCGTCTCGCATGGGCAGCGGAGAAGAAACTCGGCCTTCCTGCGGGCGAAGGTGCTGCACTTACATTGCAGAAACCACGCCGCCCCTTCCCGGGTCGTCATGAGTAACGTAGTAGATTCTGGGCTAGTGTTCGCCATGCTAGCGTTCACGGAAAGTCTGGCTCCCCAGGAGCTGTTGGAGTAGTTCTCTTACAAGTAGAATTAAGCTGTGATACAGAATCATTTCTGTCACTCTGCACTGTTGGTGCTAATTTTGTCAGCACACCTTCGTTCTGATTTTCAAGGTGTCCGCATTTGCATTGTGTTGGTGGCGCGGAGGTTGCAGCCATTTTTGGGGTGTTGGAGAAGAGAGGAGGTGCAGCAGCAGTCCACGCGTCGCGTCCGCTTTCGGGGTATAGGGGAAAAGGGAAGAGCAGTGGAGGGCTGATAATTTGTAGCCTTCGAGTTACAGTGGGAACAGGTTCGATCACGAGAGTGGTGCTTTTAGGAACCACGCGATCTGTGCCGCGAGTCACGAGGCACAGATATTCGAGGCGACATGGTGGATCGACTTCTGCGCAGGCCGGCTCCTGCGTCGTAACTTATAACCATTTATTAATATTGTAAATATAAATGTCGTCACTTAAATCAAGCTCGCTACACCCGCTTCAGAAACCTTCCCAGTTGCGGTTCTTTGAGTGCGAGACGGTCTACCTCGCCCGATCTACTGACGCGAAGGTTGCATGCTGACTCAAGACACTATGAAGTAACTGACAGCGTAGGAATAGCAGCATGGATTGAACTTATAGAATCTTCTCATCGCTCCGAGGCAAAAAGAGCTGGGCTCTGCTCCTTTAAGAACGCTGGATTCACAAAAAGAAGCGTGAGCATAAAACTCCACGCTTTACGTTGTCTTAAGATGTCAATAAATACAGACTTACTGAGGAATCAAAAGGACGTCGCACTTGGACGCCCAGTTTCTACCTGTCGTGTTTCGTCGTGTTTTGACTGAGCTTGCGCGCTAAACGCTCAGAGGATGACGACTTTTATCGAACTTATGGAGCTCCCATTGGATGCAGAAGAACCGAAATGACTTCGTTCCATTTTTATTGAGTCGCTGACAATTCTTGACGGTTTCATGCTAAAGCCGTCTGAAGCTGAGCTTATTTCTTGGATCTTCTACACGGTATCCCGTTTAAGTGAATGTGTTCGCTATGCAGAGCGGAAGAGAGAAAATCAGAGAGCGACAAATCCCCAACGCCGACATCGACCGAGAGTAGGAACGCGAAGAAATGCGTCAAAAAACATAAAACGACCCCAGGCGTATACAAATGTTTCTTTTTTTCCGCGACACCTTGACACCAATTCGGGCATCTTAAAAAGCTGCCGGTCAATCTTGGGTCACTGGAATAATGAATGGTAGGTCCTAAACTGCGTCACTTCAGGGCAACCAGAATACGTCAGGGGGTGGTGGACCTTTCGTAAATTTCTTATATAAACATAATGGTTTTAGAAGACACGGATCTAACCTTTGGACACTCCCACGCGCGTCGTTGTATGGGGGAACGAGCGATCGTCAACTTTGTTTCGTTTTACTGCCGAATATTTTAGGGCTATAACCAAAACTATTATGGTGCATGCAAAGCGCTAACATAGTGAACGTACTTATGAAGCAAACGATGTTGCTTTGCAATGTCCTCGCGCTAATTGTGTCGCGCAATGTACACGTGGACGCGTTGGGTGACAAGACACGTATTGTTACTCACGCCGATATATCGTCGTCCGGGGTTTGTAAGTCCTGCGTGTAGAAGGGGCCTCAGGCTCTGGTCTATTTCCTGAGTCTGGTGTGTTTTCGGCATTGTCACTAGTCGCAGTTGAACGGGAGTCTGAAGCTGTGGAACATTTTTGTGTCACCATTAGTGCTGACCGATAAATCGCTATGGAAAAAATAATATTATTCTTTTCTGGTGCGCAGTGGCTAGGATTTGTATTGCCTTACGCCAAAAGAAATTACTATTTATTAATTTAATATATTTCTAAATTTCTGGTTTTTTTCCGAAGGTATTAAAGTGTCCCCAGTCGATGGCAGAAATAAAAAAAGCTACGAAAATAACGGTAGACAAATATTCAGTAACATCAATTTTCCAGCTAATAAGTACTTTTTAAAAAGATATGGCAGACACATTAGTCCAGGAATCACCTATTTTAGAGTGCAGCTAGCGAGGCGCTAGCACGCGGCTACGGCAAGACAAACCCGTCTGTCGCTGTGCGCCGACTCTCGTACATATCCACCTATTTCCGCTCGGGGCTATGGAGGATGCACTAACTGCCACTAACGACGCCTTTTTGGGAGGAAAGGCGCTAGTCTTGTTTTCTCGGTAGTATTGTCTAGGTCCCATCCTTTAGCAGAACGTGCTTCTAATTATGAGCACCGCTCTGAGATCTCAATGGCGGTAGAGATAATGGAAAGGTCTGACGTTGGTTCCAAAAGTCTTTGCAATATTTGTTAGAGTTTCTCTACTGACACACTGTTTCATTGAAACGAGGAACAGTGTAAATGTACTCTTTATTGGCTCGCAAGTTATTATGAGACCGCCAATTGCGCTTTGATTTCAAACCACAAATATATGGCTACCGTAATCTTGGGAGCAGTCACATACCCTGCGTTTGTCGTCTATTCTTCAGAGCGCGAGTTGTTTCGCGTTCACCAAAATGTTGCTTGAAATATATCCTCGACCAGTAAACAAGTGTCGCCGAAGTACGGTCGGCAGTAAATGTTTGCGGGGCACGGGAGCGCCAGCCGAAATGACTGGCTGTTCCTTCTGACGACGCGTTGCCGCCTTCAAGACTCAGACTTTGAGCATGCGCTTGCTTTCCTGTTCGCAGTCATGTTTAGTTTTTATTTTTTTCGCTCGCTCTCGTCGCTTTTGTTCTACACTCAGAACACAGCAGGAACGGTCGCAAGCTGCCGCGAAATGTTGACTGTAGCATTCGACCTCCGTCACCCATCACATTTGATGAGGCTGCCGCAGCGGCATGAGGGCTGACTGGCGGCGCCTTGCTCCACCCCGGTTAATTATTGCGCCTAAGACTGAAACGAGTATCAAATATTTGACTGCGAAACAGCCGCACCCCGTGAGAAGGCGCAGCCAGTCTCTTGGTATGGCGCTCCCGTGCCCCGCTAACTTTTGCTGCTGACTGTATATTTTTGAGTGCTTTCCTATTTACAAGCACCAGAATGAAAAAAAAAATATTCAACTTTGCATTTTCACTTACTTTTGGTTACCATGTAGATTATCGCCACCACCAGTCCCATCAGAATCATGATAATCACCAAAAAAAGTAACTTCTTATTTTTACTGCAACAGAGGCAACATAAATGACATTGTTACTTTAAAAGCTCCTGAATTCACTCGGTATATCCGCAATAGTGCGGCGATGGTACAGCGGTGAAGCGCCATAATTTGGTTCCGCTTTATTTCAACTTACCCATCTGAAACAAACAAAAGAAGAATCAACAAAACAGAATCCAACATCACTACATATCTTCCCTTAATATTAAATCTTGTACATCAGTTTTACTAAAAAAATTAGTGTTGTTTGTCAAGAGTGACACCCTTAAGTAAGAAAAAACTAAAATATCTTAGCATGCACATTATAATAATATAATTGCTTTCCTTGCATGACAATGCCGGTTAGTTAAACTAGCCAAAGAAAGATATACTAGAGACCCAACCGAGCTTAATTTTATAGGAATTTAGTCGAATAATTGCCTTTGTTTACAAGGGTGACCTTGTCTTTTTGTAGTGCTCTCCCATATTGCCACAGACGTTTGTGATATTCAGGCTTTGCTGGATATTGGCACATTACACACTTTAATTTCCGTTTTTCTTCAAGAGTGTCCATGGTTAGGATGAGGCGCAAAGTGTGGTCAAGGGGAAATGCCACGCTCCTTGCGAAGCCCAGCAGGGTAAAATTAGTGGCGTTTTTAAGAGAAAAGAAAACCCTAAATTTCGGCCCCTACAAATAAATTACGCATTGCTTAAATCTCGAACTACAGAAGAATGTGGCACTACCGCTGGTGATAAAACGCTAAATTTTAAGAAACATTAGGTTACCTAAATCAAAAAATAAAATCAAAGACGAAATGTTTTGTTCAGCCAACGTCCACCTCAGCCCAATCGCGTCGAAAGAAGGAATTACATCTTAAACGTCTCTAGAACTTACCTCAGTAAAAAAAAACTCGTGAACAAGGCTTTTATTTCTTTGAAATAGGACGTTTTTATGATATAAAGTTCGTATGCATTCGAATTTTACTTTCTTGTTTTGACGACATTAAGCTTAGATGGAAATCGGCTCTTAAAAACGTTTGTTTTCTTCGTTTATTTTTAAATCATATTAACGTCATGTCTTAATAATTCCGAGTTCCATCACCACCGCTCCTCCCAAATTCTTACCGATTTCCACGAATCTGCGATGCGCACTTAATTACGTGGATCAAGAAAAATACTATTTTTCTTCTTCTAAACGGCCGGTACTGCCCATGCGCCCTTCTATAATATAACTAATTTTAATTGGGTCTGTTTAAATACATCCTCTAGATGGTGGGCATTATCTTTTTTCCGGTCACGAGACACTTAGCATTCATACCGCCCAAATTGCGAGACATTCCAATCAAGATTATACTATTTTCAATAATGGTGCTTATACTATTAGGGCGATTCGCAACATGTTACAGGTAAACGTATTTCCTCTTACAAGCTACGCTCCTAGTGCCAAAGTAACCGGAGGTATATTTGACGCACTCTCGTTACATTCGAAGTTTATTTTAACGAACAGCAGTGTGTGGCTTATGAATGGTATGTTTTAAAATTAATTTTAACAAAGAACTTCTTATCATACAAACTCCTTGAGAATAGCGGCTTAAAGCATAATCATGCAAACTGTTACGTGTAACCGCCTCGAAGAACCGCCTCGATCAAAGCTCATAGTTTAGAAACAGGCTATTTACGGTAGAACTCAAGTGGATATATCCTTATCACCCTTTCGTGCAAAGTGTGCGTCTCTTTGATTCTAAATAAAATTTCGTTTTTACATAAGCTATTTCGCAAATACAGAGATGTGGTTTAAAAAAATTTCTGTCCGTACAACGTTTTGTAACGACACAGGAGAGCCATTAGTGCTGGAGATTGATTTAAGGCTCTTATCCGCTGGTTTAACGCACGGACGTGCATTCATTTATAATTCCATAAACTGTATTCAGTTAGCCACTAATAGCATAAAAAGCGCATTGCCTCGTTCAATATGTTCACGCCCCTTGCTTTGTGACTCGTTTTCTGGCGTTCTTATTGGTTCTCGTTGCAATTGAATTTCCTGCAGAGCAATTTTAAGATGCCCCAGAGTTACCGCGGCCTGCCTTTCTCAAACTGCAGGTGCAAATGAAGTCAGTGTAAATAATGCAACAGAAAGCCTGATTTGTTTTGATATGGCAGTACGGTTTGATGGCAAAGCTGCGACCTTTTTTACACCTCTGTTATACAGCGAGACGCAGCATTTGCTGCCTGTATTTCCACATGTATCGTTTTAAGTGGGACCGGCATAATGCATGCGTTTATGCTCACCTGGTTTCTCCACATCCTGAGTTTCGGTGGAATACCCTTCAAGAGAGTAATTCATACAGATGAGAAACGAAGGCAAAAATTATAAGCAAGGCATTAAGCTGGGCCAGTTGGCTCACTACGACGAAAAAAAATACACGAAGCAGTTGAGAATTAAAACCACAGCGCAAAGAGCACCATACAGTCCGCTGCGTCCAGTACTTGGACTTGTTCGTTTTTGTATCGTGCTCTTTTTAATACACATTTTGTTTGGGCCTTAATTTATTATTTGTTTATTACTTTATATCAATACCGGCAGGGCCCGGAGTCAGTAGATGCAACCCAGCCCAAGTTACAAAGACGACCATGCCGCCTAAAACAATGATTCTTCTGCAAATAACAAAAGCGCTGAAACCAACGTTGAACACCCGAAGCTCGCTCTTGGAGCTTCTGCTACGCTCACGCTCAAAATGTGCGCATGAGGGGCATCTGAGCCCAAACTGTAAAATTAGTGTACTGCGCTCCTGCATAAAATGAGTATAAAATACATTTTTTAACTTATTCCTTCTTAGATATCCGGCTTAACTAAATGGGTAAAGAAAGTTAAAAATCACGTTGTCGTGACGTAGTATTTCACCACAACCGACAGTTCTCCGAGATGTCAGGGGGACGGCGGTTAAACGTCTGTGTTATTTACGTCTGACACAATTATCGAGACATGTTGAGATACAGCGACATCTCTTCCAGCCATCTTGTCGACGTGGTCGGTCTACCACGACTACTCTGTCTGATTGATTTCGCTTTTATCGATGTCAATAAGAGTAATGCCAGGTTGTGAACTCTGACGATGTTGGTTTCAAAATTGTATTTGTTTATATTTTTTGTATTTATAGTACAGCCCCTTTGTTCGCGACCTTTCTAGGAGTGGTGTATAAATACCAACCCACACAAAAATGCAAGTTCAATATAGAAAACAATATGAATTGCAGTAAGAAAACGTTTAAAATATATGGACGGCACACGTGAACGAAACAAGGCAAATACAAATAAAAAAAAATAAAAGCTAAACAAACTTTGCATTTACTCAATGCTGAAGTATCTTATGACATAGGTTAAGAACACTGTTAAATAGTTGTAGGTTACTATTCCAGTGAGAAGGTTATTCTAGTCCTTGTAGGTACGATGAAAAACGAATACTATAATACATTATTACGTTGCAATGGTACTAGAATATATTACTGATGTGTTTTTTTCTGTACTGGAACGTTAAGTATATGATTTATACTTCTCCAGATTGATGTTGATCATGCCGTGAATTGTGTGGTACTTCAATTTTAGTCTGTTAAGTGTATTTCTGGTATCAATGGTTGGTATGTGTGCATCTCGAGAAAGTCAGTAATATATGCTAACCTATTATATTGCCCTAAAATGTATCTGACCATATCTTTACACTTTACATGAAACATGTAATGAATTGCACTTAACAATTACGCAGCTGAAACGTAATTGATTGCCGTTACGAATTCTTAAACGTAACAGACTCCTTCTTTCGTTAAGTTCGTTGGTGTAAAGCAAGCAATTCGAACCATTGATTGCCACTTCGGCATTCAAAAGTAATTTCGGCACGCTCGGATTCCTCGATTCATTAACAAAGGCGGTTTGACCAATTGCTGCTGCAAACTAACATTGAAAACATGCGTTATTCGGCGGCATTTAACCAGTGCCATTTTACGCTTAACATATCTCCGGTCGCTACAATCGGCAACTTACCGTGTGCAAAGCAGTTTGGGGGAAATTGCACAGAGAGACGGTGTAAGGAATGAAAAAAGTCTCAGTGCTTCCTTTATAATAATAATAACATTATTAATAATGATATTATTAATACTATTATTTATTTCATTTAATTTATTTAAGATACTTTGATAACAGTATAATGTAACGGGTCTGTCGAAGCCCGTAGACGATTGAAGGACAGAACCCAGCAAATAGAATGTCACAGATAGCACAGATGTCCGTAGAGAACAAATTTAAAACATGTATCGCACTATAGGAAAAAAAAACTAATCTATTCACAATATCACTGCAAACATATTAATGCAAAATAGTACACAACAGTACATTATTGAAATTGTACACTGAATTACAGTGTAAAACTGTTCAATGTTTTTTTTATTTTTTCAATTTTCTCCTAGTTGTAGTTTCAAAGAAGTGGTCGGGGAGTCTGCTAAAATCTATGGCACATAGAAAGACCGCTCTCGCTTACCATACCTTGTAAAACACCGGGGTATTATAAAGCAATCAGAGGTACGTAAATCTCTGCGGGGCACAAAGGGATCTTTAATTCACTTCACCAGAAGTGAAAAAGCACAACACATTGCAAAGAAAAAAAGAAGGAATGGAATTTAGGCAGTTGTAGAGCCTTAAAGATGTCAGCTTCTGATGAAAGATCAGAATGATAACCGACACTTAACAAATTCCTAAGAATGCGGTTAATTTTAGTTTGCCGTATTTCTGCAATGTTACCAAATAATGTGATGCCATACCAATTTGTAGACTAGACTATAAGCAAGACCATTAGCAATTGATTTTCTTACGGCAAAAGTCATAAATACCCAATTATTGTAATTTAAGCCGCACACGCTGCGAAGCTTGCCAGAAACATGGGTAAAATTCTTTGACCACGACAAACCTGAATCAAAGAATATGCCTAAGTGCTGACCAGTGTAAACATATTTCAGGGAACTGCATGTACAACCAACGTATTTTTATCTGTGTAACTACAATTCGATGAGTCCAGTTATACATGCCTGCAGCGGACCCCTGAAGCAAACAAGTCTGGTTTTGCATGTGTTAACAGTAATATAATTGTCATAAAACCAGTCCATTATTCGTGCAGAGTCATGTGGCAATAACTGCACAACCTGGTGGCAATTAATGTGACTAGAGGAAAGTAAAGTATCGTCCGCATACTGAAAACTTTTGCAGCTAGTGAGCCTTGCTGAAATATCATGAATAAAGAAATATAAATAACAAAGGAGCAAAACCGACCCCTGAGGCACACCAGCTTTTAGCATCAGCCGAGCACTTTTGAAATTTCCTATAGATACGATTTGGAAGCGGTCAAGGAAGAAATGTTTAAGCAAAGCAATGAGGGGTCCACGGAAACCGCAATTCTGCAATTCAAAAAGAAGCATCTTATGACTGACTGTGTGAATGGCCGTGGCGACATAGAAAACAATTGCACATGAACATAAGGTTCGATCAAAATCACCATGTAGTAGGTCAGAAAAATCTTCCAGCAGTGGTTGGGTGCCCTTTCCAGCAACAAAACCTTACTGGTTAGGCGACAGGAATGTTGGTAGTTTCATTGAAGCTAGACATTACAAAATACAAATGCTTTTCCGAAATTTCCCCAATGCAAGGTAGTATAGAAATAGGGCTTTGTCGCTCAGGTTTGTTAGGCGAACCTCCCATAAAAACAGGTTTAAAAAGTGTACTTTTTAGTTCAATTAGGATGACGCCGGAGACGAAGAACTCATTTATCATGGTAAGAAGTACGTGGTGAACTTGTCCAAAGTTTCGGCGGAGATCATTATTACGAATTGTAGCAACACCAGAAAATGTTTGGCATTTTAAAGGAAACAAAATGGAGTGTAATTTGTCTATCCTTAGAAGAGTAAGAAATGCTCAGTGTGATACATCAATATGAGCGCTCAAGGCAGGAGGTTTGAAATCACTGTCTCCCGCAAAGCCCGATGAAGCAGCAAAACTTTGTTAAAGTCGTTCGCTACTGATTGCAGATATGTGCCGAAATGTTTTTGAAGGAAGTCAAGAAGCGAAGCCTTTCCTTCACGCCAGGTAAAAAAAAATTATTCAACTTCCACGTTTCACATGAATACGATCTTGCCTAAAAAAAATGTTTGATGAAAGTAGTTTCGTTTGGCAGACCGTATAAGTGTATTAGCCTTGTTCCGAACGCTTCGAAATTGTGCTTTTAACTGGATATTGTTTGGTTAACGACGGGAACGTAGCCACATTGTATCTTTTTCCTTGATTGCAGTCATAATAACAAAATTAAACCATGGCTTATAAAACCGTCGTTTGAAATTAACCTATTTTTGGCCGCACAATAAAAGGATTGAAACACCTCGACGATATTCTTGTAAACATTCAAAGTTTCTACAGGTATCAAGTTCCTTCCAGTCAAAGGCAGCGACCAAAGCATCGAATTTTACCGTATCCGTGATTGAAATACACAAGAAAACGCACCTGGTTCCTTGCTCTTTGGGTGCCTGAGAGTCAAAAGGACATCCAACAAAGGAATAATCGGATAGTTTATGAGTAATTACGCCGATATATACGGAGATATCCTGAGCACGAATATTGATATGGTCAATACAGGAAACTACTAATTTTTCAACCAATAGTTCTTCTTTAGTAGATAAGGTGATATTTTCAATGCCAAATCCTGAAAGTGGAGCGAGATAATCACAAACTATCAATTTATTAGATTTAAAAGTATCAATATTTAAATCGCCAATGACGCAGAATTGTCCTTCCGAAAGAAACTGGTTATGCAAAACATCTCGTTCAGCAAGAAAGAGCGAAACATTTTCTCATTCTATTCTTTAAATTTAGCGGGGAATTGAATTGGTGTATATGTCTCTAACGTCCCATAATGCAACCCGCGCGGTTACACCAACGCCGACGGCTACGCCGGCGCCGCTTTGCGCGGAAACCGGAGCCTAAGCGTGAGCTCTAAAAAGTAATTGACAAACACCTGATAAGGTTGACCTAGTTCAGCCTGATTCAAGTTTTCATGCTTGATTTTTTTTAATATATGCATTCAATTATGATAGAAGAGCTGGTATAGTATAGACAGCGATATGAATAACGATTTACATTATCTTGCTTTTTAGTTTACGACATGAAAAGCAGCGCTAACGTGATTTTAGTTAATCGTTGGGCTTCTGCCTAAGCTGCATAAAAGCGTGGGCGCTTATTTGATTTGTACGTGCATAGCTTTAGAAAGTAGTTGCCGAGTAATATATGGGAACGTTTTTCGTTTACGCTAGAATGCGGTACCCTCCGATTTTTTTAATTCTCATTTATATGATTGCTTCGTCAGGGCACAAGGCATTACAAGCAGGACCAGACTCTAGTTCCTGAGTATTTGTGGCATCAAAGAGAGCACCAGACTTTATTCGCCGAATGTTTGTGGTTGCAGTAAAATTGATGCTGCGCAGCGGCAGCACCCATATATTTATAAAAAATTTGATTTTTTCTCATGGCCGTGCGATTTTGCTGGTTTCTTCTCGTCGACAACTTAGCTTCACGCGCTTCCATATAAAGATTAAGAAAAAACTATTGCGGTTTAGCTGTGCCACAAGTGTATGTATTAAACTATGACGTTAAATCATCTTAATAGTGTTCAATACGATTCATGCGCAAGAAGAAAATCAATATCTCGCAACATATGTTACCATACGTCACCGGTTGTTTCGCCCACCCACAGTGAATTATTTATATAATAAAGATCTACCCAATGGTTGCCTCAACGAGAGCAAAAAATATTGATTGATTGCATAGAAACACCGTTTTACTTGTTAGTAAGTATGATATCAGAACACTTTGAATTCAAATCATCCGCGAATTCGGATGTCATCTCATCACTCAAGTGGTCAAACATAATCACAAAGGTACTCTAATGGACGTGGTGGCCCCTTCTCATGCCTTCAGAAATGAATTTATGCGAAGATATAAATTAGGCGTATCATCAATAAAGTTTTATTAGATCGCTCGTGGCAACAAGCAAGGCAAAATGTGAACATTGACAAAAAGTGATCACACTCGGCTTCCCTCAGCATCACTTTGAATTCGCACAAACAAGCACTCATATTATAGAGCATAAAAAATGCTTATGTGTGGGTCGCCTATTCATAAAAATATTTTAATTGTTGTAAGGGCCCGCCTCTCTTAACTTCATTCCACGCCTTTGTCAATATTTCATGTCGAGTAGCCGGATTACGTTTCCAGCTGGGTGGTTTTAATGGAAATCGAACACGCGTGCCGGGGTGGACATTTTGATTAGCTTGATAACAACATCTGTAGTAGCCCCGCTTCCACGATGGATCAAGCAGTTCTCCATCATTGTTTCAAAAATTGTTTCCATTTAAAAAATAAATAACAAAAAATAATTTGAGCAGGTGAAATGCTACATTTCGGCCGCTCGGTCTCTGTCTGTCAATTGTCAATAGTGATTTGTAGCGAAAGTAATCATAATAATTTTAATGTAAAGGCATAGCGCTCGGCCCATTTTCGGCGTAAATTAAGCTTGTGTACTATTTTTTACAAAAGAAACAAAACAAAAGCTAAACATCGTCCATTTGAAGGTTTTGGGGACATATTTGAAGCCCTGCAATATAATGAAAAATATTGTTTACTAAATACTGACGCCTTGAGTCATTTACATTAGCTCTCTAGGCCACAGGCCGAGAGCTTAGGCAGTGGCAGTTTAATTTCTTTTTACGAGCTATAATAATTACTTTTTTTTAAATTTTGATCAAAACATAACTTTAGCTATACTCTGAACGCCATTTCTTAAAAAAAGACAATATATTTTTTTCTTTCTTTATTTATTTTTACCCAATGATATAACCTGTCTTATGACATACTTCAAGATCCCTTTGTTATGTATTATTTTAAATAGAAGTCTTATAAAACAAATCTACTGTCCCAAATGGACAAAATAATAATTTCGCAAGTTGGTATTACTGCAATGCTTTATATGCTTAAATTATTGAGGTCTGTGGAGTTGCAAATATTTGGGATGTTGAAGCGTACCGGGGGCTAGGGTTGGAGACGAGGACAGAGAGGGGGGGGGGGGAGCGTGCCATGTGGTCGTGCCGCCAGTAGAAAAATACATCTGCCTCAAGCCCTTTGTTGCTCCGAAACCAAAGGATGCATGTGTCAGTTTTACTTTAACTTGAATGAGAACACTTGTTTTGGGGTGTATATTGCTGTTTATCTCGGTTTAGTAAATATGTTACTTTTGTATGTCTCATCCTTTCTGTGGTTTTCTGCTTGTCGCGTTCTTTCCTTCCTGAAGAGTGTACGACTTGATCGTAACAATACCTCGGCAAACCTCACTCATGAGGGCCTTCACTCACCCTCACTCACCCTCATATTCACAGGTGATGTGAGGGTGAGGGAGTTTCTGAACCAGGACAATTTATGAGTGTGAGGGTGAGTGAGGGCCGTGAGGCGCGGTGAGTGGCTTGAGCGGTGTGAGGGGTGTGAGGGCCATGAGTCTGTGAGGGGCGTGAGGGCGGTGAGTGGCGTGACGGTTATGAGTGCGTGAGGGGTATGAGGACCATAAGGACGGTGAGTGCGCGACGGGTGTGAAGGCGGTGAGTGTGTGAGTGGCATGAGTGCGTGAGGGCCGTGAGGGGTGTGAGGGCCGTGAGGGCGGTGAGTGCGTGAGGGGTGTTAGGGCCATGAGTATATGAGGGGCGAGAGGGCGGTGAGTGCGTGAGGCCCCCTTCAGACGGAGCAACTTTCTCAGCAATTTTGGTGTTGCTGGCGGGTTGCTCCCGAGCTTTCCCTACATCGACACGAATTGCTGAGATCGGGTCCGGCTTGAAACAAGCGAGCAACTCGGAGCAATTCGAAGACGTTTGAAACGGCTGCATCCAATCAGGGACGCTATATTTTTACGTGATACTTCGTGCCGGCGATGATGACAACAAAAGACTTGGTTCTGTTTGGAAAGTGATCGTTTTTGGAAATAAACTGTTTCACGAAGATGCATTATTATCCTCAACAAGATTTAAATGAATAAAAACACGTTTATAGCGCGAAATGGTGTGTCTATATAGTGCAAGAAGAATAAAATTGTATGATGACAATGGCAGATTGCAGCAATTGGTTGCTGCGTGTGAATGCGGGCGGCCCGTGCGACGTCAAGTTTCTGGGCGAAATTGCCCCATCTGAAGCGGGCCTGAGTGGCGTGAGGGCCATGAGTGCGTGAGGGGTGTGAGGGGTACGAGTGTGTGAGTGCCGTGAGGGCGGTGAGTGCGTGAGGGGCGTGAGGGCCATGAGTGAGTGAGGGGCCGGTGAGTGGCGTGAGGGCCATGAGTGCGTGAGGGGCGTGAGGGGTATGAGTGCATGAGGGCGGTGAGGTGCGTGAGGGCCATGAGTGTGTGAAGGGCGTGAGGGCCGTGAGGTTATGTGAGGGTGAGTGAAGGGCTGCAGGTGAATGCAGCTGTGAGGGTGAGGGTGAGTGAGGGGCTTAGATGAGTGTGGCTGTGAGGATGAGGCTGAGTGAGGGCGACCTAAAATGCCGACCTCTGATCGTAACAGCTTTTAAAAAAACAGAAGAAAATATCTACAACCTTCGTGTTATAGATAGCATTTTCAAACCTCGTTTCCTTGTTTTGGTAACTTTAGGTGTTACTTGTGTTAAGACTTCTCAGTGGCTGACGTTCACATATCTGATCAAATCTCCCTACGGTAGCCAACATACAAAAATAGGAATGGAAGACCTTGCACTTCGCAACACCTCAACGTGGATCAGGCGAGGTCCGCTATAAAGAAGCCTATGTAGATGAACTTGGGCTTTGAAATCTCATTTTGGAGAGTGGAAAAACAAATATAGAAGTCCAGTACAGCCCAAGTCAGCAAATACAGTTCGCTTTCAGTTGATCTTAATAAATTATGAACGGACTGAATCTCAATCCATTCTCTGTAATCGCTATAAGAAACGTCAAATGCGGCTGCAAAACGTATTTGTTCTATTACGTAATTTTTAATTATAAGATTTTTCTTTTTCGTTTCACCTCCATAGTAATGCGAAACACACCATCTGCGGCTTGTATTTTATCATCGCTCTAAGTCAGAGCGGCCTCTAATGCATGTGTTTATGCTTACCAGATTTCTCTACCTCCCCACTTCCGGCCGCATACTCTGTGCAGAAGAGAAACGAATGAAAAATGATCAGAAAACGTTGAAGCTGGGTCAGTTGGTTTCTTACGACTAGAAAAATTAAAACTAAGCTGTTCATACATGAACCAGATGAGAGTTAAGATGGCATAGCGTACAGCGTACAACAGGGTTCTTTGCGTCAAGTACGTTTGCATATTCCTCTTTGCTTTGCGCTCTTTAACACAAACATTGTGTAAGCGCTTGAATTTCATTTTTATTACTCTATATCAATACCCCCAGGGGCCGTAGGTGTTACATTCATCGAAGCCCTAGCTACAAACACGAGCATGCCGTCCTAATCAAGGAAAGAAGAGCAGACGTGCTCAATGAAAAGGTGCACAAGCGAATTCAGGGTTTTCAGCGCCCCGCTCAAACACCGAAATTTGCTCTTGCAGCTTCTGCTGCTCCTCAACTCAGAACACAACGCATGAGGTATACCACCCTAACAAGATCTGATTGTTAAAGGACTCTTGGGTTTCTTCTCCATGTTCACATTTTGCACCCTAAAACTTTTTTTTTATACCCCCATTATGATTCTTCGATAAAAACCTTTAAGGAGTCCTTTAGCTACTTTTCCTTTATTCGAAAGAATTGCACCCTAAAACTTTTTTAAACCCCCATTATGGGGCTCTTCGTTAAAAAACCTATAAGGGGTCCTTTAAACTACTTTTTTTTCATTCGAAAGAGTCCTTTGTCAGCCAGTTGCTTTTTTAGCGGGCCAGAGTGCGATTGTGCTTGAGTCGAAACCCTTCTTAACGAGCTGAAAAGGTTGTTGGAACGTCGAAGAAGCTTCCAGGAACTGATTTATTTAGAATAATCAACTAAGCCTATACGGTAAGGTGCTTTCCTCCGTTCACGCCCAAAGGAACCAGGAAATTAGTTTTCAGCTTTTCTTTCTTACATTTTACCCTCTACAAAAAATACTAGTGAAGATAACGTGTTTTTGACGTATTGCTGCACCGGAACAAGAAGTTCTCCCAGCCGTGTGAGGGTCGCCGGGGTTAACCGTCGTCCGCCGGCGTATTGTGCATCTGATGCAATCATCAATAAATGTTGAAATAGAGCGACACACCCTACCCAACTAACTATCTTTCCGACGTGGTCGGCCTTCAATGACAGACCAGTCTGACTGATTTTGCTTTCATCGACGTAAAAAGAGTGATGTCAAAGTGTAAACTTTGACGGAGCTGGCTTCGGACTGTAATCACTAAAAGCTTCAACCCTGCTTTTAAGAGCACCATAGAACTTGTCATTCGCAAGGGATGATAAGTGCTGTCAAAGGACAGATTGTCCTCGACCACGAATTCAAATATTCCTCGAAGAGAGGATCGTGGATGAGTGCAAACATTCTAGTGACGCATTGCTAATACCCAATATGTGAGCTGAGTTTGATTCACGTGCTTGCATACCATGGATGCATCACGGTGAAAAGTGGGTAAGCTTTCGAAGGAAAATAGGCAAAATATAATCCGGCATGTTTCTAAACTATTGTGTCATTAAACAAGCCTTTGCCTTTCTACTCTTGTGCATTAGTTTCATTATCTTGACCAAACATAATGCGATGAAGAAAATTTCTATCTAGAGTCATTTATTAGAGCCTAGAATTCATTTTATGGCTCCTAAAATCTGACTAAAGACGTCGTAGTGAAGATTTGACCATGCGTAAAGTGCCGACCTTCTGGAAAAGGAAGTTGGAAAAGCGGTCGTGTTGCTCAAAATTTCTCGGCAATCCGATCAGCTCAAAAAAAAAATACGAAGTCCGCTAATCCTTATATGGCTAGGAAAACGTCCGCTTCCAGCACAATACAATGCCACGACCACGTGATTTTTAATTATGTTGCTGAGTTGAAGAAAACTTTACCTTTCAATATTTAACTTTAGGTAAAATGAGTGAGAGGGAACATTTTGTTCCGTATTTGTTTTATGAAAGTTTTAATATAGATCACTATTTATAAGAGGTCGAAAATTATGTAATGGTCACTTTAACCGTGAGAGGGCCATAGTGAAAGCGCTAGTCGTAACACAAGACAGAATAACGAAACATCTGAGTAATTGATTGCGCGGGTGTCCCACGTTGAGTCTTAAACTACACAGCACAATTGAATGCTCAATAGATGTTAGATAGTTCATTCTAAATTTACCTTCATCAAATCATCACCTTACATCATAAGCTCCGTAAGAGCATGTGCATGAACTTATTTTTTATTGTGATTGCTTTGCTTCAAACCGCATAAATATTAGGTCGCAAAAATATTCAAAGTTCTGGCCTTTCAATATAAATAAACTAAGACTTTTTTTTAAATTTTGAAATAGGCAGTATATTACTGAAGCTCTAGTAGCAAAAAAACACTGTCGCCAGATAGTGAAAAAACATACTTTTCGTGTAAGGCTCGTCAAAATGTTCAGCGGTGGAAAAAAACTGTCGAGCCCATCCGCTTCACGGGAAGATGGAGGACCAGCGAAGCAGTCATCTTTACAACAACTTTACGACAACCATACGACATCTATACGATCTACGTATGATTGCAAGGAAGGCAAGTACACGACTTCATTGTTTGATTTTTTATTTATTCTTATCGACTAAATCGATCAGTGCATTATGGTCACTTTCGCTTTGATCACAATCTTTAAAAACACACCTCGAGGACAGTTTTTTTTTTTATGGATCCCAATTCTTTTTTTTAGCATTGCGGAAGTGAAAGAAAATAGGGTGAGATCGCACGTTTTGTACTCAGCCTCGTCACAGTGCACTCTGAGCTGAGATAAGTCGGTGACCGTAGATGATAACAAGGGATCAGGACCTCACTATCAAATGACGCCAAGGAGGGCTGACTCCCGGGGTCGCCCCTCATTTATTTATACTTGGCACGACGAATCAGAACGAAGCAGTGCCGTGTGAACGACAGTTTTACATTAACATCCAATGGACGGATACTTTTCCAGACCCTATAGAACATAACAGCTTTGCTGTAATAATCGTCTATCCGACTAGAGCCTTATTTAAGAGCTTCGTTTCAAGTTTCACTCATTTCAAAGCTCGGCGAAAGAGCCGGAACACGCACCTGATCTCCCGACACTATAATCTGCTTCGGCATGATAAAGTATATTGCTAAAGTTACTGTTACCATGTCACCGAAGCGTCTTCGAGATAGACGTAAACGCCACCACTGAGCCTTTGCTCGCACAGACTACGACACTTGCCTGAAAACGGTCGGTTAAAGGGAAATGCAAAGATTTTTGTGCTTCGTTTAAATACCGCTTAGAACAGATATCAGACGTTAACGACCTGTGAAACACCCATTTGTTTTTCACCACAAGCAACCAAAACCGCAGAACAAAATAAAGAAAAACGAGCAGCGTTCACCCCACTCTCTCGCAATCAGAACAAGCTTCCACGTGATCTTGAGCCGTTTATAGACCGTTCCAGTGTCTTATCTTCCAGTCAAAGAAATGCTGAGTCACTGGACTGTTACGCCATGCGTGGCGTCTCATATTTTGTGGAAGAAAGCGTACTGCGTCACGCTCAGAACGCCTGTCCACAGCCCAGAACACAAAGATGGCAGCGCCCAGAAGGCGGTATTTGGAAAGGTCTATATCGCAGCCAATGTTGATCATATTATACACCCGCTGCGGTTAGCGCACTGAACACGCGCCGAGTTCCAGACATTCTTATGGCTTGGGCTATTGTCGTCATTGCAGCGAGTGGACACGGGCGACGACTCGAATGCTTCTCGAGCTATTCATTATCACGAGCCCAAATCGAGTGCCCACGCAATGCTGGGGTCCAATTTATGAGCCGCATTCAAATATCGTAATTGGGGAATGTTGCGATCCTTCCTACGTCATGAAGTTTTGCGAAGGAGAGATTTAATAAAAACGTTTGCTTTTGTCCTTGAAATGACACCACAACAGAGGAGTTTCTTGGCCAGTGGCGTTGCGCTAGAATATCTTTCAGTCCCACTGGTGCCAGTAAGCTCGTGTAAAGTGAAAAACATTCCAACTGAATATCGTTGCTCCGCCCCTTTAAAATGAACACGGCAATGCTAGACAAATTAGGACGCGCCGCGACATGGGTTGATGCCTAGTGTGAGAAACGGTCGCCTGCCGAACCATTTAAGGTTCCGACAAGGCCCTGAGAGAGGGTTGTGCAGACCATTTTAGGTCTCTCGCTTCGCTCTACGGAGAGCGCAGTCACCATTGCGCATGCGCGGACCGCTCTCGCATTGAACGTAGTTATCGGAGTGAGCGTCACCTCGCTTTCTAGAGCGGAGAGCGGGCGTTTAGTTTAGATTATGTTTTCATCGAAGGGTTGTTGGAAAACGAAACTCGTGCTGCCTCCTGGAAACAATCTCTGAAGCGCGCGGCCGGGGACATCGGAGATTTCAAAAACGCGCAACATCGCTCCATCATGATGGCTGCGTACACTTCGCTAAGATTCATTCCGACACCTTCCTGAAAGCGTTTCAGGCTGACGAAGATCCTATGCCTGCTTCAAAAGATTAAAGGGCGTACTCCCTTCTCGGCGCCGGAACGAAGGGCAGATGTACTGAAAAGCCTTGTCGCCACTAGTCAGCACAAATTCGCTTCGCGAAGCAGTACGCGAACAGGCATACTTCTTGTTATTTTATTAGCGAGACAATGGAAATTTATGAAAGTCAGTGTTTGGTCTATGCATCTGTCTTCTTCGATTTGCGCAAGGAAGAAATATATTTTTGTCAGTAGGCTTCTGTTTATGGTAGTTGCCCTGATGTGTACACTGCGGAACACTGTTAGACAAAAACGAGCAATCGCCGTTATTTTAATTAAATGATGTATTAACATAGACAGGCGGCCAACAAAATTACTAGTGCCTATAAATTTGTTGCTTTGGGCACCAATCTGAGCTGTAAATATGGGGCCTGCCAACGCCTTTAATTAATTACCATAAAAGCCCCAAATATCGTGTTCGCTTGAACATTGACGAGTAGTTTACTTATATCTTTCAAATTTCGTTTTTCTTGTCCCTAGTTCTTGCATCGCCACACTAATTTCTAGTTCCTGCACTGAATCACGTGAACCTGCGTTTGCCTGCTCCAAGCTCTAGCTCTGAGTATGATATGTTAAATTTTAGTTTTCTACTAGTTTTTTTTTTCTGTGATGGGGGAAGAGGTTGGGAAATCTGTTTTCTGTATACACAGAACAACAGATTTGAGCCCGCTACGCAAAGTGCGTGCTCAGAACGATGATATTTATAGTCTGCTTATAAAGCGTTCGGGATGGAAGGGGGGGGGGGAGGTTGGGAACGCACGTTGTGAATGTGCTCGCAAAGCTCGCCATGAGCTAACGCTCATCTGCCACGGTCACTGTACGAAACAGGGACCTTTTAATAGTTCAATGCACCAGTGTACCATATTCATCCTTTGCTATTTTTTATATGGGAGGGATAAGAAGATATCAGCCGGCTTAGTTGAAGTACTTGGAGCGCCGGGTCGAGGAGGAGTTAACCGGAAATGGCGGAAGCTTTTCCCCGAATAAAACGGCATTGCCCATCAGGCAATGCGGAGAGCCATTGAGAAAATAAAGTATCAGAAAGATGCACAGAACAATGAAGAAATCACAGAAAGCGCTGGCGGGGGAAAGGCGTTTGCAAGAAGAAGAGCGACGATTACGTGACGAGGAGCTAACAGATTGCTTGCTCGAAAGGAAATTAGGGTATATGTGCTGGCTGGTGCCGCAAATAGACCTCCTGCTGGAGTACAGCCTAAATAACAAGTTCACCTTTCTATTATTTTATTGTCGGGTAATATGAGGCTAAAATATATCCAAGGGCGATGACATCGAACAGATGCTAAAGGTGCAGCACTGATATTCCGTAAAATTCGGGAGTATAAGTGGGGGAGTTGGTGCATTTTGAAACTCATACTTTGGGTCGACGTGAGAAAAATATACCTTATCATGATGCATTTACACTTGCGAATTCCCGGGCGGATTCACGCTGGCGGAATGTGGGTTTTGGAGCAGTGTGCCGAAATCAAGTTGTTGCTGCCAAAAAATCTGGATCAGTCATGGTGTCATATCCACACTCTCCATCAGCTACGACTCGATTTCGCCACTTGGCTCCAAAACTCACAATCCATCTGCGCGAATCCGCCCTCAAATGCGCAAGTGCAAACGCGACATTAAGTGAACAGCTAAAAACACTGACGTCGAGAATCTGCTCATTTTCACTACGTGGTAATTCTTATGTCGTCACGAATGACTGTCGAGGAGACAGTGAATAACGAAAGTAACTAATCGTTTATTAAGGAGAACTTGTAAAAAAACAAAGGGTAGACATCTGCAAAACAGATGAATCACTTTCTGATGCAAGACTGACTCCGACTTTCCGCACGGAATCTCTGATGAACAGAGCACGACACTGTTAGCGCGAACAAGCGATCGCAAGTTTTTTGTTTTTCTCTTAGAACCGAAAGGTTGTTATCAAAGATATTGTAGAGTCGCAGCTCTTAATACTTGACTCACACAAAAATAAATCTTTCGTGCTCTAAATTTAACAATGGGCGCGCCACAGAAGCGAGCACAGCGAGCGCGAGCTGCTCGTGCAACTCTCGCTCTGGCTCGCTCGTCGAATCTCGGGAGCCGGTGCGACAACAATAAAAAGAAGAGATGGCTTTTCGCCTACAGCTCCGGGCCGGACGTCTCAAATTCTTTTCCGGCAACTTCGAACACCGCCGCCAAATTGTTGACCCGGATGTGATTTGACCAACATGGACCGGAACACAGGCAGCTCTTCAAGCTGCGATGGAACCTTTTCCGCCCCCCAGCTCCGCCTTCCAGCTTTTTGGGCGAAGAATTCTCGGGCCTGGTTTTTGCAAGTGGAAGCCCAGTTCCACTTGTGCCGCATAACCACACAGGAATTCCGCTACCATCATGTGGTTTCTGCCCTACCCCTCGAAGTGGCCGATGAGCTGGATGACGTCCTGGCGCTTCCTCCTCCGAAGAACGCTTACGACCACATAAAAGAAATTATCCTCGCCAGGAAGACAGCATTTGAGGCATCGCGGATACAAATGCTCCTGACCACCGAGTAACTGGGCGACCGGAGGTTCTCCCAGTTGCTTCACCGCATGCGCCAACTGCTAGGTGAGCGAGCTCTCGATCAGAAACTTCCAATTCTACGGAAATCGTTCCTACAACGCTTGCCTCAAGGGATCCGGATGACCCTTGCACCAGTTACGGACCGACCACTAGATCGCCTCGCCGAGAGGGCGGATCATTGTGCAGAATATGCTACGCCAACCTTTGCAAGCATTACGGACAACGACCGCCAGTGCTGCTCCGTCCGCCACGTCATAATTCGTCTCGACGCCACAGTTCTTCTCGACGACGCGATTCTTTGCTACAACGTGCTAGCGATTCCTGCTGGTACCACCAAAAATTTTGCAACCGAGCTTTGGAGTGCCAACAGCCATGCAATTGGCAGGGAAACGCCCCGGCCAGTCACTTGAGCGGGCGAGTGACGCTGGCCCAACAGCAAGCCGTCTCTTTTTCGTTACCGAGAAAATCTCTGGAATACGCTTGCTAGTTGACACTGGAGCGGAAATGTCCATCCTTCCGCCAACGCCAGCTTAAAGACGACACCCATTACCCGGCCGCGATCTAGTTGCAGAAAATGGCTCGAATATCCCTACATACGGAATGCGCTCGGTGACCTTGGACTTGAGGCTACGCAGAATTTTTCGGTGGATCTTCACCATCGCTGACGTTACGTACCCCTCCTAGGTTCAGACTTCTTGTCGCACTTTGTTTGTTTGTTTGTTTGTTTGATTGTTTATTTTGAGTGCCCCAAAACAGCCAAAGCCTATACATTGGTGCACTTGTTAGTAACATTTCAGAGAGCATATAAACGCTCTAAAGGAAAAACACAGGAATTGAATAGTTGCAAAGCATGAACATTATTTCAATACATGAAGCAAGCACTTCCTAAAATGAGGTTGGTTAGGGTTGAAAATGTCAATGCCATCTGATTCCAGATTATTGAAGTGGTTTTGCAGTCGGCCCGAGGGTGACGTGAAATCGCTGTAATTGACATGGAAAGTGCGACTAGAACGAACATTTCTACCGGGTATATGATAGTTAATAGATGTGACCAGAGAGCTAATATCGTGATAAGAATGTATGCATTTAAACAAGAATAAAAGGTCGCGCGAGCATCGTCTTGATGCAAGGTTAGTGATTTGCAATTGTCTAAGCACTTCGTTGTAATCATAAAGATCGTGTGATGGGGATCTAAAATGATAAGTTCTGGCAAATCTTTTCTGTACGCGTTCCACATTATTGGAAGCTGTAGCACTAAGGCTGTTCCAAATCACAGTGCAGAAGTCATGTTTTGGAAGAACTGTGTTTCGAAAAAGTACGTAGAAAAGGTAAACACTTGAAAAACACTTACTAAATCTTGAAATTGCACCGAGAAGACGAAAACAAGAGCTCACAACGTATGTCGCGTGCGAGTTAAAGTTGAGTTTGGAGTCTAGCATCACTCCCAGATCTTTCACAATCGTAACTCGAGTAATCGACAAATTTTCTAAGTAGTACAGAAAGTGAGTTGGATTAGTCTTACGCGTGAAAGATATTACATTTGTTTTTCCAATGTTAAGATCAAGCCCGTTATCTTTACACCATAGACAGATGGCGTTGATGTCTTCCTGCAGTAGAGCACAATCATTTAATGACGAAATATTGTTATAGATCTTGAGGTCATCAGCGAACTGCAAGAGGCCCGAATGGCGAATGATGTCTTGGACATCTTTAACAAATACTTTGTTAAAGATGCACTTTGGCCTAGACGTCAGCGTGCACCACCGATGTCTCATTGACAACAAGACTCGTCTCGTTGTAAATGGCGTAGCCACAAACCAGATGTCCCTTGGCATCAGAAACATCCTCCCAGCTTCCGGGTTCGCAGACATCCTCGGCGCATTCCCGGAAGTTACAAAGACCTCCAACATGGCAAAGCCACCACCACACGGGGTGACAAACCACATCATCACCCCTGGCCCTCCTACCTTTGCATGCCCTCGACGCCTGTCTGGCGAACGTCTCAGGATAGCCCGCCAAGAATTCGAGAATATGCTCGAATTAGGCATCATACGGCCATCCAACAGCTTCTGGGCAACCCCTCTACACCTGGTGCCCAAGAAAGATCCGGTTGACTGGAAACCCCGCGGGGATTACCGGGCACTCAAATCACAAACCCAACCTGACCGGCATCAAACACCTCATATCCATGACTTTACTGAACATCTTGCTGGAACGTCTATCTACAGTAAGATCGATCGAGTCCAGGCGTACCATCACATTACAATCCAACCGGAGGACATCCCGAAGACGGCCATCACTACTCCTTTCGGACTATTCGAGTACATCAGAATGCCTTTTGAATTGCGAAATTCCGCCCAGACATTGCAGAGGTTCATCCACAAAGTCCTATCGGGGTCACCTTTCGTTGTTGCTTACGTGGATGACCTGTTGGTGGCAAGCAAATCACACGGAGAACACAGCGCACACCTGCGCTTGCTCTTCGATCGACTCCGCGACTATGGTCTTACCATTAATGTGACGAAGAGCGTTTTTGGCGTCACATCCTTAGATTTTATGGTGCACCGCATCACAACCGCGGGCATGGAACCCCTTCATTCTAAGATGCAAGTCATTCGGGACTACCCGCAACCGCAATCTCTACGCAAGCTGCAGGATTTCCTACTGCTCATCAACTTTCCCAGGCGCTTCATTCCACACTGCGCTCAAACCATCAAGCCCCTTACCGACTGGCTCCGCGGCCCCAATAAATCTTCGACGCCAATACCATGGACGCCTGATGCAGAGGTTGCCTTCACCATGGTCAAGAATCCCCTGGCCGAGGCCACACTCCTTGTGCACCCCGTGCCATACGCACCAACGCGTGTCATGGTCGACGCGTCTGATGTCACTGTAGGAGCAGTGCTTCAGCAATAAGACCGATCATCAGTGGCTCCCATTGGGTTTCTTTTCACAAAAACTCAACCCAACAAAAACACGGTATAGCACGCTTGGCCGTGAGCTATTCACAATCTACGCGACCATCCGCCACTTCCCGTACTGCTTAGAAGGCCGAGCTTTCGACGTGCTTAGCGACCACAAGCCACTGATCTACGCGTTCGTCGGCAATCACCACTCCTACTCCATTAGATAAATTCGTCACCTGGCATACATATCGGAATTCACTACAGATCTCCGCCATGTCGCTGGAGCGCAAATCATGCCAGCAGATGCACTTTCCCGCATTGACGCCATCTCTTTATCTCCTGTTGTCGATTTCCTGGAATTGGCCTTGGCACAACAGGAAGACACCGAGCTACAAGATCTACGGGTATCCTCCACATTCCTTCAACTACGGCCCGTCAGGTTACCACTGGCCACCTGCGAGATCATCTCCGATGTATCTACCTCCACACCACGACCCTACATTCCAGAAAAATTTCGGCAAGCCATCTTCCACACCATCCATGACCTAGATCATCCGGGTATTCGTGCTAGGCAGCGTCTTGTTACGTCACGGTATGTTTGGCCACGAATGAACTCTGACATCCGTTTGTGGACGAAAACATGCAACAAGTGCCAACGCTCTAAAGTGTTTCGCCACACAAAAACACCAACGCACGCATTTCGCCCACCGGACGCCAGGTTCGATCAAGTACACATTGACATAGTAGGCCCCCTACCATCATCAAACGGATTTCGATACATACTCACATGTGTGGACAGATTTACACGATGGCCAGAGGCAGTTCCGCTCGCCGATATCACAGCAGAAACAGTCGCTCACGCCTTCATCCCCATCTTGATCGCGCGTTTCGGCTGTCCGTCGACTATCACAACCGACCGCAGCCGACAGTTCCAATGCGCCTTCTTCACAGCCCTCACCAAGATATTGGGTGTCAGACACGTGCACACAACAGCCGATCATCCCGCTGCCAATGGCATGGTTGAAAGGCTGCATCGACAGCTCAAAGCAGCGCTGATGACAAAAGAAGATTGAACCCATTGGGTTAATCACGTTCTTCTTGTCATTTTTGGAATTCGTGCCACTTTCAAAGCCGACATCGACTGCACCTCAGCTGAGCTCGTTTATGGCACCACACTTTGATTACCTGGATAATTTCTAACCTGCCTACCCTCTGAACCAACGGACATCCCATCATACTTTTACGACATGAAAACATTTTTTCAATTTCCTGCGTCTGGTCTCACCTAGACTCTCAAACTCTGGACACATATTTATTAGTGACGACCTCAATACATGCAAACATGTATTCGTAAGAAGAGACGCAGTACGCCCACCTCTCACACCACCGTGTGATGGTCCATTTGAGGTACTTTCGCGAACGGACAAGACCTGCACCATTGACATCAACGGGCGCCACGATGTCGTCACGCTAGACAGAGTCAAACCAGCATACTTGGCCTCTACTGTGACAGCCCCCGTCATCATGCCCGTTCCACCACCTAGTGCAGCAAACACCACCACCACCCGCCCTCATCCACCCCCGCCGGACGAAATTGTTACGTGGAGCTCAACATAACTCTCTGCTCCACGCAACTAGGGGGGGGGATTCTGTAGAGTCGCAGCTCTTAATACCTGACTCACACAAAAAGAAATCTTTCGTGCTCTGAATTAAACAATGGGCGCGCCACAGAAACGAGCACAGCGAGCGCGAGTTGCTCGTGCAACTCTCGGTCTGGCTCGCTCAGTGGATCTCGGGAGCCGGTGCGACAACAATAAAAAGAAGAAGAGATGCCTTTCGCCTAAGCTCCGGGACGGACGTCTCAAATTCTTTTCTGGCAACTTCAAAAACCGCCGACAATATCATTGTTATAGAAAGAGCTCACTTAAGAGCTCTAATATAACGTTTAAAATTGTGTGCCCACTAATACTTTTTCCTAATAAAATGCGAAAAGGCACCGATGTCGTGTTCGCGCTAACAGTGTCGCGATGTGTACTTGCGTGAGCTTCTGGAACAATCAGCGTAAAAGTTTCGGCACCTAGGACCTTCGGACCTCGAGCAAGCAACAAGATTGTCAAATAACCCAAAGCGCAACATTTAACGAAAAATTAAAAACAAAATTAGGGTCAATTCATTGGTGGATCATAAGGGAATTCGTTTGCATGATCCTCAGAAAACGTCACGAACTTCACCCTTCGGGAAACCCAAACGCTGACCCATTCTATTTTATCTCTTGGCTTTCTCTTTTACTTTCTCTATTTTTCGCAACCTCTTTTTGACTGCTTCACGAGGTCAGTTTACCAAAGGCGGATATGTGTGGCGTTTCTCAAGGGTCATGCTCAAGCATTTAATATGGATTGACCAGTGGATCTTTTTGTAAGTTTTTCGACATTGAGCGTTTTCTTTTGCTAGGCGCTGCTTCAGCTCCTCTGTCTCGTTCGCCCGCCTTGCGTGATTAGCAGCGGCATCCGGTGCCTAACGTTGCTTTTGCTGTTCAGCGATCTCGGCAGCCCGTCTCCATAGATCACAATCCGTATTCGTTTGCCGCCTATTTGTACCATTCTAGTACCTGCTTCATACCTCACCTTATAGCACAAACCAAGGCATAAGCGCTCCGCACATCAGCAAGTTCAGACTTGCCCCAGCATCCGCGCGCGCATGGGCTCCCTCCCCATGATGTCGCCTTCCTCTCACCCTCTTTCTTTTATATTCTCCTCCTTTCTATGCGGCGCGCATTCCTTTCCACTCTTCTTTGCACAGACGTACGCCGTCGCATTTTCCGGTGAAGTGGTTACTAATGCTAACGCATTAATATCAAAATGGTACGTCCGCTGTGAGGGATCGAACATCTACCCTTTGCGTTGGAGGCCATCCGCATAACCATTCAGCCACGGACGCCCTTTCTCTGAGGCGCGTGGCAATAAACGGGTCTAGCAATCCATTTTTTTTTCTTTCTGGGATATTAAATTCATATTTCTTATTGCAATTCGTGTACCAAAGGAAACCAAAAAATAAGCCCAATTATAGGTATTATGAATATAAATTGAATAGAAAAACAAACCGGATACCTCGGTTTATTAAAAGCGAACAACGTGGTTGCTATGCCGACAAACTCTACAATATGTGGCAAACCAATATAAATAATATCAACCTAGCAACCTAGCAACCGCTTTCTATGCATGACAGCTTCTTAGAATTATCCTAAACAATATTACATGAATGGAAAAAAACAGCAGACCTGTGTTAATCCACACTACAGTCAAATTGTTATATGCGACATGTCACGGCGAAGTCGTCGAGCATCGGCGTCGCGTTCACGCACCGTGGGCTACGTGAACAAAAGCGTTCGGAAGAAAATAGACATTTGACAATGTTTGTTGTGAATGCTTTTGTTTCGCTCTAAAGCAATATCTGTCATGGGCTCTCCTTCTCCACATTGAAAAAGACGTTCAATGCTATTGATGTACGGTGTTTTTTTCTTTTTTTTTGTGGCGTTGTAGGGCTTAGAGCGCATGTGAAACCGCATAAAGGTTCAACCGTCTAAAGCCCCAAAGGTTCAAATTCGAAACGTAAGGAGCGTATTGCTAGACTTAAAAACACAGAAAGAATAAAGGGAGAGAGGAGTACGTCAGTGTACCTGTCCTCATTGTTTATTATTCCCGTGTTTTTAAGTCTCTACCAACACGCTCCTTATGGTTCAAATCTGAAGTTCTTGGGGCTTTAGGCTGTGGTTGAACCATAGTGTGCTTTCACTGATATCTGCCTCGTTCCTGATGTCGTGAGTTGCTACTATTTTGGGGCGTGTTTGTTTCTAACTCTTTACCGTTAACCTACCTTCCAGCATAATAACACCAATGTGAAATGTGTGGCCTTCGATTTACTGCCTTTGTTTGCTCTCTCGGAAAGGCGGCTTGCTATTGGCTGAGAAGCGCTTTTCGTTAGCCCACTCGCGCCTTAGCTGCATTAAGGCTGATCACGACATTTGTCCGCGTGCGACGAGATGTGACAACATGGCGACCATTGCAAACTAAATAAGGGGTGGTGTTATGCACGACGCAATGCAGTCGACACGGATGCGCGGCCCGTCCCCTGCGGGTTTTCTAACTCAAAAAGGGGTGTGTAATAATCATAGATTATACCTTTATTAAATAAATAGGTGTCGCATGAGCATAATGTTTGAACTTGAGATAGTTAGATCCCGTAGAATATGTTGTCACCAAAAATAGACGTTCCCGGAAGCACCTTTAGTGCCCTTTTAATTTCCTCAGCTTTGTCATCAAGTGCGTCATCAAGTGGTGGCTCTTTGCACCAGTGGACAGTGAAGCTTTCCGCTGCACTGTCTTCTTAGAGGACAATGAGTTTAAAGTGAGCAGCCCTGTCCAAGGTCTGACGCTGTGCTTTTGCCATCAGTTGGTGTTGAACTTACAGTACAGTCTTAAGTACAGACGTACATTTTCATGCTTAGGACAGCTTCTAAGCCTGCATCACTTTAAGTTGGTTCCTCTGGTGTCAAGACTTCTGTCTACCTTTCAATTTGAAAAAAAACGCAAGAAGAAATTAGTATAAAGTGTAACATAAAAAAACAAGGCTAAGCTTACAATCTTATTTTGTAGGTTGAGAGCAAGTACCTTTTGACAAAAGCGCTACAACACAAGGACATAGAGCGCTTGTGCTTTGTCTCTTATATTATGTCATTCTTTTTTTGCGATTTTGTCAACAGGAAATATGTATCAGCTATCCCATCTCTCAATGGTGAGAGCAGTACTCATATGCGTGATTCTCAATTTTGTATACTAATTTTTATTGCCTCAAAGTCAAGTAGTTTTGAAATTTCAGATTAAACATATCAGCAATATGCTTTTTTTATTAAATTTGCTCCTCATTATTTTTATGTCTCACACTGTTCATGTTCATTTTCAGAGAAGTAACCGCATGTAATCTTTCTGAAGGGATTGGTGTGTGATGCTTTACTTTACTACCAGCTTACCTTGCAAATGACGAAGACAGATATTAAGTTCCATTGATGTTAATCGTAACCCTCGTGACGTCACGTTATCCTCGTGAGGTCGCGTGACCCTCGTGACATCACGTGACTCTCGTGAGATCGCGTGACCCTCGTGACGTCACTCGTGACGTCACGAGTCCGGCGCGTTGCATTATGGGACATTTCCCATAATGCACCGTGCGGTTACGCCGACGGCAACGGCGACGCCGACGCCCCTCAAGCCGGAAACGGGCGCCTAAGAGCTGCGCTTTAAAACGGCCACCTTTAATATTTTTTTTTAACTCTCTGATACTAACGTTTATAATATGTACTAACAGGGTCTGCGAAAACATAATGCAATATTTGTGTGGCAATGAAATTTCCCTTCAAAACTACCGTCCACCTATGTGCTCTCAATTTGTCTTTTTCTGACCACCCCGTTGCATTTTAACGCTTTTAATAATCATGAAATTGTGAAGAACGGGTATGTGCACGCCCCATCTATATGGCTACCGCGTTAGCGTCAATTTGGCCATATTTCTCGCTTTATAACTTCAAAGCCACACAAATATTGCATTATGTTTTTGCAGACTCTGTTAGTACATATTGTAAACGCTAATTTCTGAGAGTTTAAAGAATATTAAAGCTGTCCTTTTTTAAAATGATTTTTAAAATAATATTTATTTAGTTAAAGCCCCTGTGTGACAATTCTTGTAAATTTCTCCGGCTAACCAGGACAACACGATTTCATGCAAAGATGACCTATATTCAGGGTAACACACTGGCAAAGTTTGAAGACCTTAGCATCTATTGATACGGAGAAAACAATATTTAACCAAGAGCGTTATTGCGTAATGTGCCGTGTTCGCGATTTTGTTTCACAAAATAACAACCCTAATAGTTGGTGATTTACACTTTTTGTCGATCGTTTCTATGCCTAATTTGTCAGTAAATATTTCTAGACCCATAACCAGAGCAGTTTTTTGGGGGAATCCGCCCGAATCGCCAACATCGCGCGAAACGCTAAACGCGCACGCTACTGAGAGGGTTCTTACAATTTGTTTTCGCAAAAACAATTTTTTGGGTTTTTTTTTAGAACAAGGATTGGTTTTATTCTTCTGGGCATGGAGCCAGCAAAATATATCTTTTTCATCAAAAGTGAAAAATGGTAACCGGATATGGTTGTTCGAACTTATCTGAAAACGCCCAGTAACGTCCTGGTTACTTGTTCAAAACAGTAACGGGTAACGCACTTCCGTTACATATTTCAAGCAACGTGTAACGTAGTTACGATACTCGTTACACATTTTTCCCAAAATCTAAACAAAAACTGCCCTTATTTTTTTGTTTTTTTCAAGAACAGCTCTAGTCACTATTTCTTCTTTTTTAATTAGGATTACGGTCCCTTTTAGCTAAGTAGGAGTATCTGAATTACAGGGCATATTTTTTAGTTTTCGATACCCTGTGTAGTTATATCATATCACGGCTCAAAGTTTAGTTTCGCGCGTCTACGGCCAAACCGAAACTATCTTCTAGAGGTATGGCAACATTAGTCATAAGCCGTACGTCCATGACGTAATATCATCACGGTGCCCCGGTACAAATTACAATCAATCAACCGCAGCTCCACCGCGACGCGACATCACAAGGGTGCTGCGCCAGGGTTGCTTGATTAAAAGCTAATTCGCTTGCCGCCCGCTGAAGAGCAGTTGGTCGCATCTTTCAAATTGGTTTTAGTGGAGTACGCAGCTTCACTTTTCGCGCAATTCTTCGGCTGTTATCGTATTTCGGTTCACTAAAGCGATACAAGTCATTCATTTGGGTTTCGTTTTCGACCGGAGTTGCCTGTTTAAGTCCAGATGCAGCCGACGTTACGAGCTTGTGGAACCATTCGGAGAGCATCAAAAGGAAACAATCATGGTATCCGTCATGTTTTTGCAAGTGTTCTATATTCGCTGAAAAAATCATAAACAAAAAAGTCTCAGTGACTTGCACTCTATGACGATGCTGGAATGGTCCCATAGCTCGTAGCGTCGGCTGCCGTACAGGCGCGAAGTCATTAATTATTGCACTCACTGCATATGCCTACAAAATATTGCCTGTCTTTTCCTCACAAAAAAGTCCCACTTTAGGAAATTTTCAATGCCTACATCATTTGAGTGACGAGGTAGAGGGTTTCAGAGCGGCAAACTAGTATCCCGTTCACCAGGCAGAAGTGACCCCCACTTGGCTGCCGCAATTGTTGTACAGTTTTGCACACTAGACACGTGACCCTTCTAAATCTTGAGGCTTTTGGGCCAACCTGTGCAACATTTTTTATTGCGATCGCTGTAAAAAGAAAAAAATAAACAATTTTTTATCAATACTGTTAGGGCCAGAGATCAGTGTCTAGCTCAGATAAAAAATCCAAAATACAGCACCGCACTTGACGGCATCTAGAGGAGTCATTGCGAAGCTGCCCGCGTTTTGTTGGTGAAAGCACATTTTGGAATTAAAACTGACGAAACATAACTTATCTCGCCGGCACTGTTATTAAAGATCAATGAGCAATTATTTGTGCATGGTGCTTCGTTAAACTCTAGCAGTAATATTATATGCTAACGTGTCTAGTAGTCAAAAATGTGCAACTTGGCGGTGCCCAATTGAGGGTCACTTTCAGCTGCAAGTTTATCCCCTCAAACGCCCTCTACCTCCTTGCATTTGACCCATTGGCGAAAAAACCTGTAGCCAAGAAAAATCGCGGCTGCAGTCAATTTACATTAAACAAGTGACGCAAAAGTAATGTGCCTGACATTTTATCGGCTACGGTAAAGGTAACGCGTTTCTTTTCATTTTTTTGTTCACATAACGTAGATCGGTAGCGCGTTAGTTGATTTTGCAATTATTGAATATCGTAATTCGTTGCCTTTTCCTGTGATGCATTCAACACTGCTGTGATTGTGCATTTGAAGCGTGTCGTGGCACTCTTTCTTTACGCACACGTTTGCACCGCTTGCTGCGGGTTTGCTGGAACCGTGCAGTAAGCTGAGGCATCATTAGAAATACCACTGCTAGCCGCTGACCGTTCTAAAATTTCGGCTTGCCTGATCTTGCTAGAATGTCAAACTTTGAAGTCCTCTGATTTAGAGCAATATGATTGTGCTTGCACTATTGGCTTCGCTCGCCCACAGCGATAAAATGATATTTTTAATTTCTTGTAACTTTAGAATGTGAGGGTGTATGCCTTCTCTTGTTTTGTGTTTGTTCTTCAAGCCCTCGTCCTTACTACCTTCACAAAAACGCTCCAATTCGTTTTTTGGTTTTCATGTTTAAATTTTGTAAGCGTCTGCGAGCACCAGTTCAAGTCGAATACAACTCCGTCATTCACAACATTCACATTGAAAGGGAAAGCCGACACAATCCGGTTGTCTAAACACTTTTAAATTCTACGCATGACACTGCGCTTTCGGATTCAAACGGACATTCTCACACCCCTTATGTTTTTTTCTGCGTCCGTGCTACTTCTTTATCTTGTCCTCGTCTTTTTGCTTTGTTTTTAATTCCGAAGTATGTACCATCACTTCCTCAAGCCTCAACGTTAGCGTCTCTTACATGTACCATAAATTTCCACGTATTGGGCTGCGCACGCCGCTTCTTCGAACGTTCTCGAAACTATAATCAAGTCTCTCTTAAAGCTGCTGAGAATCGGACAGGTAAAACGCTTTTTTCAAGCTCCGCTGCCCATTCCGGCGGAGCGGGTCTCACGTGCGCAGTTTGACAGCCTCAGAGCAAAGTGGAAAATTAGAACAATACAATAAGGAAGGGGGCACACTGCTCATAAATCATACAAAAAGACAGTATGCAAACACGAGTCACCACTATATCCCTGGTTCGAAAGCCGCGTGCAAGTTTCTCCTTGAAATCACTGACGTGCTGCATTTGAACCACGGATATCGCGGTTACTCGCGTTCTAACTTGTATTCAGACTGTCTTTGGTATCCTGCATAAGCAGTGTGACCCCGGCTTTAAACCTTCTCTACGAGAGTGGAGCGAAAGGTCTCCGTAGGCAGCACTGTTTCTTTGGAAGCCTCAATTTTGAGTCCTAAGCTTGGATTCCCGGCTGCTTTACATACATATCGGATTTGACTACCGCTGAGTACCAAAATAAATAGCCAGAAAAAGGATGGTGTAACTTACCCATTTCTGACATCTCTGTCCCGGCTTTTTCTGGAAGAAAATCAGAGTTCAATTAATAGAGACTGAACAAACACCTCCAGCTATTCCGGATCTTGCTTCAAAATATTTTAACACACGGTTGTACCGGCTACGCAATATTGTCGAATAACTTACCCATTTCTGCTTCAAATAGTTTTCAACCGAAGGTCACGTTGAAAAGACGGGACGAAGGTGGATATCACGATCGCTTCTCAAGACTGACCTCCCACAAAACTTTGCTACACTAGGTAGAAACGGCAAAACCAGGGCGGGTTCAGAAAATTCAAAGCACGGACGTCAGAAAGACCGAAGTAAGCAGCTTGACTAACGCAGAAATTCCTTGGACTGCGAAGCAAATGGAATGGTCAGCGAGAAAAAAATGCGCAGCAGGCCCGCGAGCTTCTTCGTCTTTTCCCGCACGAGACGCGCTCGTACCGCTGACTGAAAACAAATGGTGAAATAAAATATATTATTTTTCTTTACATAATACCGCGGAAACTTCGACCATTGTAAATTCTCTTAATAAGATTCCATCTTCGCGCTTTTTCAGAAGTACCGACAACTAGAATCGCGCGATACGCGAGAAATACGTTCCTGGACCGAGTGCTCCGCCTCTATTCGCCTCCAAGTGCAGCTCATTTCAGATCTGCGCCGGATTTTTCTTCAAAGGGCCGCACGAGGCGCGAGACTTGCGAGGACCGGCAATTGCAAAGCAAGCACAAAATATTCGAGGATTTTACGTGCTGCTACTGTGCGTGCTTCCAAAGCCAATTGATAATATTCAAGCTAACCATTTCTTACAAGTGCCGAAAACAAACATTGTAATCGTTGTTTTGCCTAACAGGCAATTTCAGCAACACGCGAATGACATGTCGATACTTCAAAGGGTCACTCATTTAAGTGCATCGCCGCGATTTGCTTTGAAGGACCATACGAGAAGAGTGCCTTGTGTATTGGCCTAGTTTATTTTGCATTTAAGGCAAGCATAAAACGAAGCTTCATGTGCAACAAGGCTTAGACACCTCGGTGCGTCTCTTATCAGAAGCATTTCACATTGGCATGGTGTGTAGCAGCCAACTGTAGATTCTTATCAATGGTTACATTTTTTAGATAATTTGGCAATTCCGCGACGCTATACGCTAGAGCGATGCCACTGCTGCGCATATCCGAAGCTAGCGGAGAATTAGTGGAAATGTTGACGATAGCGGAGTGGCACAATTTTACGAAATTTGCGGGAAACGTTGTGCGCGTGGCGCGGTGCCAAAGCATGGCTTTCGCGAGAACGATTCTTGGCGAGATAAGGGAGAGCCAACTATTAATGGAATTCAAGATGGCCACAACGCTGCGACTGTCACTTTGCGATCTCGGTTCTGACTGTCGCATTTTAAATGCTGCAGCGTGAACTAGCCACGACCGAGTGATACAGGACTTCGACAGGTTGCGATTTTTGGCGGTTTATAAGGGGGTAATGGCTGAGTTAAGGCTCAATGAAGGAGTAAGGCTAATTAAAGGAATAAAAACGGGAGTGTGAACATGACTGTATTTGGATAGTAAATCGAACATGTTTATTTCCACTCGATTACATGATTACTGATTGTTGTGAAACGGTTCCATTACAAGTGCTTTCTGAGAGTCTCGTGCCAGCTGTCCAGTCACAGTGCCGGTGCTCTTTGTTGCCGTATAACACCAGCTCCCGGCATGTCGGTGTTCATGTTGGTGGAGTCGCGACTTTGAGAAACCGGAAGGTCTTGTTGGCACCCACCGCCGCCTTGTGATCATACTTCATGTGCCACCACTGACATGCGATGCGCTCAATCTACAAGGCTGGCTGAGATGGCCGAGATAGATAAAATAGCGGTTCAGAAATCAATCCATTTCGTAATTCGAAAATTTTGCTGGTAGTTTTATGCATCAGTGTAGAACGTTCCGGCATATGTTTTTACGTGATTGAGCATATTGCTGTACCGTTGGTTTGAAGGGTGGTGACATTGTTTGTTTGCTGTCGAAGCCACCTCAATACCATTTTTATACAGCGACTTTTTCCGCATGCTGCGATCACTGCGACTTGTGTGAGTCTCGTGTGACAAAAGGCGAATTCGGGAGATCAATCGCCGGCGAGCACACGCCGGCGGCACAGGCAACCCAAACCGTGGCAGCGGGCACCAGTCCCCTCCACCGCTCATTCACACTGGAAGCGGATCCGCGTTCGGAAAGCGGTTGCGAACGCGGTTGTATAAAGATCCAGTACAATTACACGCGCACATGATGTCATCGAGTGCGCGTGCAATTGCACTGGATCTTTATACAACGGCGTTCGCAACCGCTTTGCGAACGCGGATCCGCTTCCAGTATGAATGAGCGGTAATAGCCTGCAACTGGCGTGTTTGTCTGCCTTGGGTTGCGCGTGAACTTTGCTACTTCCTTCTCTATTATTTTATGTTACAATAGGCACGCTGTTGGCCTCAGCAACATATATTCGGACCATCGTGATTCGGACTCTGAGACGTGGATGTGGGTAACATATCTGAATATATTTTGTTTGGATTTTCGAAGAACTGTTGCTATCATACAAAAATCCCAGAGTGCTCACCAGCGTCGCTGCTTATATTCTATTTTCTTGTTATTACTTTTTTCTGGAGTCCTCAACATTTTCATTTGTCTCAGCCCTTTGAAATAGTAATGCGCGTTCAATGCCGAGCTGCAGCACTATCAATACATTTTTTTACAGCGGAGTGATTACACGCTGTGTCCCATAGCGAACTGATCTTGAGCAAGCTTCCTTTAAAATATTTTATCTTTTAGCGAATTCGGGTGGTCATTTCCCGGCAAAATATTTTGCCATATCTCCGGCACGGGCGTTCGCGTAGTCAAAGGCTGGCGAGTGCGCGCCGTTCGGGTGGCGCTTCTCAGGCGTGTGCCGGCAATAGGTGAGCGGCGTTTGGCAACTTCCGGTTCCTTAGGAAATTTTGTTTAGCTGGTGACAAAAGACGACGGTAATCTGCAGGCCTGTCTAAGCATGGTTCTGAAAACTGCAGTTTGGAGGTTTCAAAACCATATTTGCACTGGCTTGTAGCTCATTGTCGTCGTTTGTCAACAGTGGAACAAAATTTCCTGAGGAACCGAAGTTGCCAAACGCCTGAGCTTTGAGAGGTCGGGCAGCTTGTCTGCCAGACTGTATCCGGTATCGTCATATCCGAATCGGGAAAGGGAACCAAACGAAACAATGCTCGCCGATAGCGGGCTCGAGTAGAAAACCAAGCTACTATACTCTGTTTCACCTTATGTTGTACCGCAGCGGAGGCTGGAAGCGCGAGCTCATAGCGTTGACCGCTGCCCTTACTGCACGAGAGCTTGTGCTGCCGAGATCTGCCCCGGAGCTAGGAGCTCGCGCTTAAAGCCTTTCCTGCGGTACAACATAAGGTCAAACAGAGTATAGCTGAGACAGACACCCCTCTGTGGTCCGAGAAAAGAGAGCGAAAACAACGGAGATAGAGATACAATATTTTAAAGGAAGCTTGCACAAGATCAGTTTGATATGGGACACAGCGTGTTATTACACCGCAGTAAAAAATGTATTGATAGTGCTGCAGCTCGACACTTGAACGCGCATTACTATTTCAAAGGGATGGGCCGAATGAAAATGCTGACGATTCCGGAAAAAAAAGTAATAACAAGAAAATGGAATATAAACAGTGACGCTGGTGAGCCTTCTGGGATTCTTGTAAGATGGCAACATTTCTTCGGGAATCCAAACAAAATATATTAACATTTGCTTACCCACATCTCAGAGTTCAAATATATGCTGCTGATGCCTGCAGCATGCCTATTGTATCAGAAAATAATCGAGGAAGAAGTTAACAAAGCTCACGTGCGACCCAGGTAAACTAAAACGCCAGTTGCAGGCGCTTTGTGTTCGGGTGGAGAGGGTCACGTGATGCGCCGCTGGCGCGGGTTTGGTTGCCTGTGCTGCCGGCGTGGGCTCGCCGGCGACTGACCACCCGAATTCGTCATTTATCTCCGTTGTTTTTGCTGTCTTTTCACTGACCACAGAGGGGTGATTGTCTCAATGGCTTGGTTGTCTACTCGAACCGAGAATTGTTTCGTTTGGTTCACTTTCCCGATTCGGATGTCACAATACCGGATGCAGCCTCGCAGACAAACATCCCGACCTCTTGAAGTTCGGGCAAAAATTGTGCCGGTAAATTGCCGGCTCACGCCTGAAAAATCCCACCCGAACAGCGTGCACCAGCGAGCCTTTGACCACGCGAACGCCCTCAACGAAGATGTGGCAGAATATTTTGCCGAGAAATGACCACCGAATTTGCCCTATTTTAGCTCTTTCTGAAAAGCGCGTGCTGTCGGCATCGGTATACTACAAAGAAAAGAACTGGAGCGGCAATATACATTTTTGATAAATTACTCAAGCACCAAGGAGCATGCTGCGATATTAACAACAATTCTTGGAATACACTGAAACAATTGTACGGTGTTCAGCAAGAGTCGATTTTAGGCCCACTGTTAAGTCTTCTTTTTGTTATTGATATCACAAATATTTTGAGATTCCCTGCACTTGCCATGTACGCAGACGACGCTAATGCGTTTTTGCTTCAACCTCTAAAGCGGCCTTAGAAACTATGTCAAATAGTTATCTGGACAACCTATCAGTGTGGCTTCAAGATAATAAATTTCAACAAAACGGTAAAAAAAAATATAGTGTAAGGTATGGGTTTGGCTGACGAGACTCGGCGACTGTTGCCATGCACAGCCGCCGAGTTGAGGAGAAAGAAGAGGTAGCTCGAGGTGTTGTTGTTTCTGGCGGTTGGAATGAGCGGCCATGATTTGCGGGTGTCTTAGACCAAGTGTTTTAGAGGCGATGGAACCTGACAAGTGGGGGCTCGTCCGCGATATTAAGATGTCTCATCGACCGCTTTTCGTGCCGCCGGACTTTCTCTGCACGATGATGCAGCAAACGGATGGTTCAGCGCTCCATCGGGAACAGATCGCCGCCCACATTCGCGAGCTCTTGATTGCCGCGCCCATCGAGCTTGCAGAAGGTGAGCTCGACCTTGAGCTGCCTCAGCCCTTGCAGCCTTTGTTGCCTCAACCTTGTTGCCTCAGCCCTTGTCGCCTGAGCCCTTGTTACCCTCTCCGTTGACAACGCCAGCCGTCACTGCGACAAACGGAGCGCCCGACCTAGATCCCATGCATGCCCGGCGGATCTCCGCCCAGCTTCCCAGGTTCTCTGGCTTTGGGGATCTACAGTCACCAGAACAATTCATAGAGAAGCTCGAGAGTTACTGCCTAATCCACGGTGTCAAGCCAGAGGATTGCATTTGCCGTGTCGTTCACGCAGTTCTCGACGGAAGTGCCAAGACGTGGTTTCGCTTCGCGGGGAGTTTACGAGCTGGTGCAGCTTTGTCACCGCGTTCCATAGTCAGTTTGCGCCGGTGGACAAGAAGAAGCGACTGAAAGAGGAACTGCGGAAACGAACTCAACACCCCGAGGAAAACCTGAAGCAGTTAATATATGTCATCAGCAGTTACTACGAAAGGATAGGCGAGCCTGTTACAGATGCGCAGAAGGTGGAGAGGGTACTCCGGCAGATGCATCCGCAGTTCCGGAATCTCGTTAAAGGAAGGACCTTCGCCACGCTCAAGGAACTCGCCGACGCTGCCTATAGATTAATGGAGCGCGTGTGGCGACGTCTAAAATACGTACCCCCTCCCCAACTTTCAAACCAAGTGGCCCGGGACTTGGTGTTCCAAAGTCGAACGGCGACGCCAGTGACTCGTCCAGTTCCGGTGACTCGAACGGCGACGCCAGTGACTCGTCCAGTTCCGGTGACGGATCAGAGTATAGCAGCCTGGACCACGCCCACCCTCGCTGCTCCAAACCCGTACCCCTGGTGCCAGCATCCGGCGGCCCTGCAACCTTCGTACTACAGGGACCAACTCGTTGCTGTCGCGGCGCACAGCGTAGCACCGTTCCACATGGGTTTCGGCAGTTTCGGCAGCCCAATCCGACAGCAGGCCATGCCCCAAGAAAACAGCTATGATCGCCAGCTACAGCGTCACCGGTGCGGGGGCGTGGGACACATGTCACGCCAGTGTTCCATGAGCGCACGCCGGGGTCGGGGCCGACCTCGCTGTTTCCGCTGCAACGAGCCCCGGCATATGCAAGCGAGTTGTCCGGGAAACGGCAGGCAGTAGACGCCGCACCGGCAGGCGTCTACATATCAGTGCAGGTAACTGCAGCAGCCGGTGGAAAAGATCCGCTTCTGGAGCTTCGCATAGGGAACAGAATCTTTCGCGCACTCCTGGACACCGGGTCAAGCGTCAGTCTAGCAGGAAATGCAGCTATCGAGACAGCAGTGGCTGGAGGAGCGACTGTTCGAGAAGAGCAGCGCTGCCTTCGTCTTGCAGCCGGTTGGTCTCAGACAACAAGCTCCGTACGATGCCGAGTGCATTGGCAGGGGGATCACGTAAGCAACGTTTCCTCTACGTGCCAGGCCTTTGCAGGGACATAGTGCTAGGCAGAGACTTTCTTAACGCTACTGGCATATCCATACATATTTCTTCTAGCGTTTGGACGATCGGGTCTGAACAACAGAAGCGTGTCCCGTTTTTCAAGGGTGAAATCTAAAGAGAAGAGTCCGGCCAGGCCAATAACGAACAAGTGTATAGCTTAGAGCAATTGTTCGCCCAGTCAAGTGAAGGCCCTTGTTTGCAGAGAGAACAGCCTACAGATGATCAGTTCCTACGAGAAAATGACCGACGTCAGGCCAAGATGCCTACAGATAATCGACATTTGCTACACGACCACAATCCTGACGTTGGCTGTGCAAAGCATCCGGATGTTTTAACCATGCTGGCAAAGTTTGGCACATTATTTGACAAACGTCCTGGTTGCACGGGACTAATGGAGCACACCATCAACACTGGAGATTCCGCGCCGATTCGCTGCAGGCTTCGCCCGGTCAATGCTCACAAAAGGCAGATTATGGATTCCTGCATCGAAGATCGGTTGTAGCAGGACTTGATACAACCCAGCTCGAACCAGTGGTCCTGTGCCCCAGTCCTGGTTGCGAAGAAGTCGGGAGGGTACCTACTAGCTGTGGATTACCGGCCGCTCAATGCTAAAACCCAAGTTCCGGTATACCCAATGCCGCGGACAGACTGGGTACTGGCAGAGATAGGCAGAGCTCAGTGGTTCACAAGCTTCGACGTGTCCCAAGGCTTCCTCCAGATACCTGTCCGCCACGAAGATATCGCCAACACTGCATTCATATGCCACAATGGTACATTTGAATTCAAAAGGATGCCCTTTGCCGTGGCTGGTGGACGAGCCACATTCCAAGCTCTCATGGACAAAGTACGTGTGGGAATCAAGCACCAATTTTGTATGGCCTTCTTGGGTGATGTCTTGACATACTCCAGTTCATTTGAAGATCACTTGCGGCATATTGTAGTGGTCTTGTCTATGATCGCCCACGCAGGACTTATCATCAATCCGACGAAGACGCAAGCCTGCAGGCGGTCACTGAAGTTTATAGGGCACATAATTTCACCGGGAGAGTGCAGGCCTGATCCGGATAAAGTTGCAGCTGTACGCGACTTCCCAACCCCCAAAGTGTCAAGGACATTTAAGCCTTTCTTGGATTGGCCGGGTACTACCGGTCTTTCCTGCCAAAGTTCTCTGAAGTGGCCCGTCCTTTGACCATTCTTCTACAGAAGAATGTATCCTGGCGTTGGAGCAACCAGCAAGAAATTGCATTTCAGCAGCTCAAAAACATGCTGGCAGACGAGGTGGTGGTTGCACTCCCTGATCTCAACCGACCGTTTGTGGTGGAGACCGATGTGAGCGGCACCGGCATCGCAGCAGTCCTCTTGCAGGACACGGAGGGACAACTGCGGCCAATGTCATTTATTAATCGATCTCTGAACGCAGCTGAAAGGAACTACACCGTGCAAGAATGGGAGTGTTTTGCCGTAGTCTGGGCCATTGACAAGTTCAGGCCGTATTTGGAACATACCAAGTTTGAGGTGCACACCGACCACGCTTCTTCAAGTGGATGTTCACCACAGAACAGACTTCAAGCAGGGTATGTCGATAGGTGCTACTTTTGCAAGGTTTCAATTGCCTCATCAGACACCGTCAAGGAGCAGCAAACATCCCAGTTGATGCTTTGAGCAGGTTCCCTGCTCCAGTCACGGTACCTACGTCGGAAGCACTGGACATCGAAACCGATTAATGGTTCCCCATAGACACGGTGGAGCCAGAGCACCGACTTTGGTTCGAGGAAAATGCGACAGTGGAGGAGACGGACATATCACTCCTTCTTAATGAATCGCAGCTTGCTGATGAACAGCAGAAGGATCCTGAAATCTCCGAGGCAATTCGTCACCTCCAAGACCAAACCCTACCGACCGACGAAACAGAGGCACGTCGAATACAACATGTTTCTGAGGATAGTGAAATCGATCATGACGGAGAGCTACTAAAAGTTTCAGGGGAAAGAATACTCATCTGGGTTCCAAAACAAATACGCCAGACGGTACTGCAGTTGTCACACGATAACCCTTTAAGTGGACACTTGGGGTACTTCAAAACTCTGAAGCGGGTCGCTGAGAGGTATTTTTGGATCGGTATGAGGTCTGACGTTTCACGCTATGTGCGATCTTGCCCGTCCTGTCAGACTCTGAAGCCTCATCGTCAAAAGCCGGGGGACTAATGGACAGTACCTGGGCAGAGGAACCTATGGCACAGCTGAGTGTAGACATCATTGGGCCATTGCCTTTATCAAAACTCCGCCACAGATATCTTCTCGTGGTCATCGACAAGTTCACGAAGTTTGTTGAACTATTTCCACTTCGAGCTCCGACCAGTAAGGCCATCCTGGAAAAAATGATTGAGGTGTTTTGTCGTTATGGCTTCCCAAAAAGCATATCCAGTGACAATGGAATAGTCTTCGTTTCCCACCTGTGGATGGGCGTCATGAAGCACCTCGGCATCAAAGACCGCCACACGGTACCGTACCGCCCTGCAGGGCAGATGGTAGAGCGGCATAACGCAACAGTAAAGCAGTGCCTCGCGGCATACTGCCATGACCATCGTGGCTGGGACCAACGTATCCCTTAAGCTTCATTTGCAATGAGAACTTGCGAAAGTGTGACCACAGTATACACGCCAGCGTTTCTGTGCCATGGGCGCCAGCTCCGCAAACCATGGGAACAAAACCCTGGTCAACTTCCTACACCACACAGCCGAGCTCCAGGCTTCGTGGCAGAGGTGACATCTAGGCTGCAAAACGCACACGAGTTTGCGCTAGAGAACCAGACAAGAGCCCAGGAGCAGCAGCGCCGCTACTACAACAGAAGTCGCCGACGGTGTAACTTTAGGATCGGTGATCTAGTGCTCCGTGATCTGCACCGTCTGAGCGATGCCAGCAAGGGCGTGGCGGCAAAATTGGCACCGAGACGCTCTGGGCCATTCGTGGTGGTGGGGAAAGTGGGGCTGAACGACTATCGCTTGAAGGACCGCAATACTGGACGCACAGCGGGACTGGCACATGCTGACCAGCTGCTGAGGTTTTATGAAGACCGGCTGAACATTTAATCTAAGGGGGAGGATTGTAAGGTATGGGTTTGGCCGACGAGACTCGGCGAATGTTGCCATGCACAGCCACCGAGTTGAGGAGAAAGAAGAAGTAGCTCGAGGTGTTGTTGGTTCTAGCGGTTGGAATGAGCGGCCATGATTTACGGGTGTCTTCGACCAAGTGTTTAAGAGACGTTGGAACCTAACAATATCTTTCACAACCGTAAAAAAATGCGACATCACATAGGAGACAATATATTTTGAAAATAAAATAATTGAGAAGGTTTCAGAACAACATTTTCATGGTGTGTGGTTCAATCGAGAGTGAAATTGGAACACTCACATAAATAAACTGAGCTCTAAGCTATCTCTAACCACTGAATGTAATTATAAATATCAATGTATATTACGCAATATTTTACTCCAAACTGTGTTGTTTCATTTTAGTATGGGGCACGACATCGGCAACAAATATATAATACGTTTATCATCCTACAAACAAAATTCTACGAACATTTTAATGTTATAAAGGCAGGGCCTCAAGATCTCCCAACAGAACCGCGGTTTAGCAAATGTGGCCTACTTAAAGTAAATCAAATTATTATATTAAATTGTTACAAATAATACACACAAAAAAACTCTCCGAGATTCTGCCAGAACACTAAACTAATTACATCCTTAGACATAGAATTAGGCGGCCTTCAAAAATACGCACCAATTATAGAAGAAAAATGACAAGTTTCCAAGTCACAAAAATTCAGAGCAATACAGAAGGTTTGATAGACTCTAAATACCATATTCTCCAATTTGCCACGATCCTCGTGGCAACGTGGTATGAGGACGGCGTCGGTCTACACGACCCTCACAGAACACGCAGAAGAAGCCGCAATTGCTCTGGCTGCCACAGGTACCAAACAAGGCCACATCACCGTCATCACAGACTCGCAACGGGCGTGCCGCGCCTTTGCCAAGGGTGAAATAGGCAAACCGGCGGCGAGAATCCTCTCCCAAGGCGCACTTTACGAGCATGAAAGATCGTCTGGGCACCAGGTCACGCGGGTGTCGAGGGAAACGAGGCGGCAAACGCCGCAGCCCGAGCCTTTCATTCGAACCGGGACTCGTCCGCACCCTAAACCACACACCCCTGACCCCAACATGAAGTACAACGAATGCTTGAAGACAATCAGGGAAGCCAGGATGACTCTTCCAGCGCCGCACCTTCGAAGTTCACTAAGGAGGAGGAGCACCTCTATAGAAGACTGCAGACAGGAACCATAGAAGAAGTTCCCGCCGTGCACTGTGACCTAACAGTGTACCGCAAGGTGTCGGGGCGGTCAGAAGGTAGGCATCGCCGGAAGTCACGTGTGTTGTATCGCTCCTCGTGCTTACCGCGAGCGCGTGTAATATTTTTTTTAATATTTTTGTTATTCTCCGCATTTCCACGAGGGATCCAAGCAGACAAGGTTTCTCTTATTTGCTTTTCATCCCTTAATGTTGCTGTAAAGGTAGAAGAAGCGGAGTCAGTGAATTGACGTGATTAACTACAATGCCTAGAAGGTGCTGTGTGAGAGACTGTCCCGGTATTTCAGCAACTGAGAGAGATCACACTGCATGCATTTCCGAGAGTCATACATCGGCCGCATGTGCACCTGGTAAACAAGTTCTACTCATGTTCTAGACAAAATACATAGTTTGTGCTGGACGTTTACTTGTACTTGGTACACAAACCAGTTCGTATTCTTTAGACGGCAGGCATCTTTAGCCTGGAAAGTATCCAATGATTCAACGACCTCGGTGTCTGGAACCTTCAGCAATGCGATCGGGCGTGTCGTATGCTGTACTCTGTTTCACCTTATGATGTACCGCAGGAAAGGCTACAAGCGCGAGCTCCTTGCTCTGGGGCACATCTCGGTGGCACAAGCTCTCGTGATTAAGAGCAGCTGCCAACGCTATGAGCTCGCGCTTCTAGCCTTCGCTGCGGTACAACATAAGGTGAAACGAAATATAGCAAACCTAATTTCTGCGAGCGTTCTAATTTTTTTTTTCATAACTGGATAGCTTGTATTGCGCCCAGTATAGCCCTGTATCATCGGACTGACGGCATGCACTCGCACACTGGCTTGTACTCGCAACGCTTTCATCATTGACCTCCATCACGTCGATCCACTGACTCTTCGTCCTCAAATCTTACAGCACGCAAACGAACCAACGGTGCAGCGATAATGAGCTAGTGGAACTGAAACTTCGTTTTTTACAATCGCTCGTACAAAGTACAAAATAAAAAATAAAAAAAATCTTAGGAACGGTCGCGTGAGAGCACGAGGAGTGAAGCTCACGTGACTTCCGGTGAACCCACTTTTAGTGACGTAGGTCGATGCCGCCCTTCTGACTACCCCGACACCTTGCGGTACACTGTTACGTCACAGTGCACGGCGGGAACTTTGAATTGGGACTCGTATTTCTATTTTTATAAAAAAACTACGCAACTCTATATTGAAATATTTGTTTTGTGATGTCCTGATACGCCATTGCAACGCCTAGCATGAAAAAAAAATTATTTTTTGGCGTGTTGGATGGCGCATTGAGCAAACAGGTATGAAGCCACCGGAAGTGAGCGGCTTGTCCCGGAAGTGAGCGCTTGGCAGGCTTTGTAACCCTTCCGAGTGCTGGTTCGAAAACCGTCGAGGGCGTTGGATTTTCGCTTGTTCCCTCAAGAGAGCCTGCTTGTTGCGCAGTAAGAGCGCATGCGGACCCGAGAAGTATCATGGGAAGCCATTCAATGTAAACATTTTGAGATTCTAGTTGATCAAGTTGTGAATATGCCCCAAGTTCAAATGCCTCATTCTCGGGATTTAATCCAGAACGGGAGTATTAAAGCCCAATCAAAGACACAAAAAGCATGGTCCAAAATATCGACTGAATGCACTAGGAAGCCCAGCGCACGCCCGACTTCCGGGACAAGCATCGAACTTCCGGTGGCTTCACTTGCGCCAGGCTTGGAGAGCAGCTAAGCGCCATCCAGCCCCCTATAGTAGAGATCAGTGGGTTTGAGCCTACTACCAAATCCCCGGGGCAACAGAAGACTGTTCCTAAGACGGCCATATCAACACCGTTTGGCCTATTCGAGTTCCTCCGGATGCCATTCGGCTATGAAGCGCTCTATACTTCGTTTCACCTTATGTTGTACCGCAGCGAAGGCTAGAAGCGCGAGCTCATAGCGTTGGCAGTTGCTGTTAAGTCCCGAGAGCTTGTGCCGCCGAGATGTGCCTCAGAGCAAGGAGCTCGCGCCTTAGCCTGTCCAGCGGTACATCATAAGGTGAAACAGAGTATAGCTTGTGCTTGTCACCTTCGCTGCCATGCCAGCGTAAAATGAAACAAAATAAAGTCAATAATTAAAACAAAAATGTGAAAAGATATGAAAGTTCTCACCCTGATATGCGTCGACAGAACGAGGGTTTCTCTAGGGATCGCCCACACCCATGCATTTCGTCGTTATTCATCGTCCGGGAACTTAAATAGAGATACTTTGTTCGACGACGTCTCATAGTTCCCGTGGCACCCAGGCACACAGCATTTGTGAGGCATGCCTATACTTCGTTTCAGCTTGGATCCAGACGCAGCCGATGCTACGAGCGCGAGCGTGTGGCCCTGAACAGTGCTCGCATTGCACGAGCGCGCGTGCTTGGCAGGGACGCTGAAAGCCCGGAGCTCGCGCTTGTAGCATCGCCTGCGTCTGGACCCAAGCTGAAACGAAGTATAGCACGAAAGCCGCCGGTAACTCTGAAAAAACCACAACGCGCTAACCGCCATGCACTCAAAACACAAAAGACAAAAGAGATGGTTAGTGCAGCTCGCGTACGCCCGCCGCGAGACTCGTGCAAGCCGCCGTGCGCAAAGGAGGCAAAATTGTTCATTGCGCAACTGCCCCGGGACAACCCTAACCACGGAGAAAGATTAAAAAAAAAATGCCGGAGCATGCGCTGCTTGTGCGTCCTCGGGAAAACACACATATATATATATAAGAAAATGAGAGCATGTTTTGCGGACAAGCCTTCCTCTCAGGTCGGCCCCCTCGTCGTGAATCTGTGACGTCACAACTCAGAGCGCTGCGGCCTTTGCTCTAGGTGGTGTTTGTCGGGCCACGCCTGACACGTGGCCCGAAAAAGGGGAGAGAGGCGGCGGCCGCGTGCGGCGCCACCCTCTTCCTTTACGGGCGCGCGGGCCGCAGAGCCAGGAAGAGGGCTTCGCTGTGGGGTGGCGTTCTTTAGAACTATGACGCGTCGCAGCCAATGGGAATGTATTGCTTGTTTGGCTCAGCCTGGATTGAAGTGCCGTATCGCTCAGCCGGAATCGGAGGGCCGTTTTCGCCGGCTGCGCGCCACAGTTAATGCTTTCGCATTATTAAAACAAAAGTAAAAAATAATAAAATAAAATAAAAATGTCGTTTGTAGTTACGTGATTGCCGGCCATGAACTACCGTGCTCGTGTTTCGGTTTTGAGCAGTTGAGTTCTTTGGCTTTATTTGAAATGTACTTGACTTAGCGGGAAAATATATGATTGGGTAGTCTCCTGACACTATATTAAATCGCCGTGCAAAAATATTCACAGAAAAAGTGGGAGATGTCGGAGTTTCTTTAAAGGGCGGCCTAAAAAATTATTTTCCGCGGTGTTTGTAAAATCCTCCTTGCCACCCTTCTTATGTCCCCTTCTCCCACTGGTATCTTGGTGGCGGTGGGACTTTTTTCGCTGCTGCATCTTAAGGCAGGATAAGCCGGGAGCTTATCCCGGCTTATCTAGCCCGATGTCATACGTGCGCGGACTTATCCAATGCCACCTAGACCACAAGACCAGCGCGTTTCCTTCTCTGCCCGTCATCACTATACCACTCAGCGCACCCCACTTAGCCCGGATGAGCGCCATCGTCTGAGCAACGTCGTCTGCTCCATCGCTAAACACGATATGAGCTTCGCCGCATTCGCTTTTTCCTTGTCTTTATTTCGTTATTTTTCATTGAATCAGCACGCGGGATTGGTAATCAAAAAGTTGGGGTTCCTAATGACGTTCTTCACGTAGTTCGACACCTTTTGTGCCCGCCAATAACCGGCCCGGTGGTCGCCGCTCCCACTTCCAAAGGAGTTGCATTTCCCGCTTCCGTCTTCGTGCTCCAGACTAAACAAGGCCACGCCAAATTGAAGGGTGGGCCACCGCTTCGTGCTCGCGCATATCTGAAAAAAAAATAAAAAAAGTAACGCGACCTTAACGTGAGTGAAAAAATAAAAGAACCAAAAGATGTACACTGCTCGTAGAACGGCGAAATGACTTCTGCACTACACTCCGTTTCACACGGAGTGTAGTGCACCCGTGTGAAACGCAGTGCACTACACTTCGTGTGTGCACTCCGTTTCACTACACTCCGTTTCACACGAAGGCCGACAGCAATCAACGCTATGATCTGATCTGGCCGCTAAAGCGGCGCCAAAAGTGCATCGTCACGTCGGTCGTTGTTTTTGCGCATTTGATTATATCGCAGAGACTAATCACACTCAGACAAAAGGCGCATGATCTTGCAGCCTTCACTGCGCGTAAATTGGCCTAGCCGCTGGTGGCAAACGCACAAAGGCAATGAGCACAATGACGTTGCGCTTTTTGCTTTGCATGATTGGCTCAATCAAATTATAGCGGTGGCTGCGTTTTGATCGACAAATTTTTCCCGTAATGTTTTTTTTTTTTTTTTAGTTTTCGTGAGAAATTTAATGAGAAAACGCGTCCCCTAAAGGGGTATTCACACGAGGGAGGAATCCCGGGGATTTCTCTCCCGGCACGCGCATCCAACGACGAGAACGTCAGGCTTTGCGATGTGCAAAAGCCTCGTGTTTTCATCTCCTGATGCGCGCGTGCCAGGAGAGATCCCCGGGATTTCTTTCTCGTGTGAATACCCCTTAAAAGAAAGCTTCCGTTCTCGAGCCTCCAATGTCGCGGCCCAATATACCTCGTGGCCGTATGCACATGGCCAACGTATGAAATAATATTATTATTATAGCAACCAGGAATCCGGAGTGCTGTGTCCGCACATACATACCTTGTGGAGTTCAGACCCAATCGAACGGTCCGTCCATTCCCTGATAAGATTAGAGCGGTGCCGGGACGACACCGCCTGGTGGAAAGCCATATTTCCCGATTTTATACGGCACCTACTAAGGGCCAATACGGTACAGATATTGGACGCCTCTGCTGCGTGAGCGTTTGTGTTCAGCTTCCCCGTTGAATCGGTAAGTTCGAGATTCTTAACAGAATCGCTGGCCCGGGACTCGTGTCGACTATGCGACCCGGGCTGGTCCCCGTGAAGGTTATATAAAATATTCAGCTCTCTTTCTGTTTATGTGGCAATAGTCCATCACGGGTCCAGGTATTAAAGGGATGCTGAACCAAAATTTTGATTTAAGAAAGCAACACAGAAGCGCTAGGCGGGACACTACAAACCTGAAAGCATCACTCAAGTGATATCTCCAACGGATGGTCGTATTTTTGAGAAAGAAGAGCACGCTTGAACAAGGCCAAAAAGGTACGTGACGTCGCGATTCTCATTTCCTCCTCCTCTCGCTTTGACTCTGCGATGACGCGTAGAGGAAAGGATGCAAGGCCGTTTCCCCTCCTCCTCAACTATTCTGCAGAAAACGCGACGTCGCGATTCTCACTCACACGCATCCGTATTTTACGAAAATACGGCCATCAGTACGAGATATCGCTTTATAAGTGGTGTTTTGGGCTTTGTGGCGGCCCGTTTAACACTCCTGCTACCTTATATTGTGAAATCTAAATTTCGGTTCAGCATCCCTTTAAGCAGGCGGAGAGATAAGTGAAACTGCGAGTGAAATGTATCGTCACGCACTAGCAATGCAAAAAACAAATCTGAGTTTTTGTTTTACTTTGGTGAAGAAGGAAGAGCAGCGGAGATGGAGCTTCCGTTCTCGGCGGCGGCTTTCCAGGAGAGCGATCTGCTCTTCTTTCGCAAGGGAATGTGAAGCGCTCGACGCAGTGGAACTTTAGGCGATATCGGCCTCGCGGTGGTTGCGGAACCATTGGCGCTGCTGCGAACATCGCAGCTCGTTCCGTTCCCGCTCCTCTTCCCCGAAGAAATGTTGACCCCATCTGTGAGCGAAGGCGGCAAGCAGACAACCGGCAAACACAACACTCTGGACAGCTACCGCCATCTATGAGCGACAGAGGCAACCAGACTGTTGTGTCCACATTTGATTTGTACCGGACACGATCCTGGGGAAACTAGCCCTTAAAAAATCCGCTGTAAAAAAAATGGTTGTCAGCGACGAATGTTAAGTTTGCGCAATAGTGGAATCACAACTCTATGCAGGTGGTACAACAAGTTTGAAAGCTAGATAACGCCATAGGTATGAATCGACACAAACCAATAAAATCACACACGGGTTGAATCGACTGACGAGGGGAGACTACTGGTGACAATGCCGGTTTACGATATATGCCGGTTTCCGCTTGTAGCCGTACTTATGCCTGAAATTAAGCCAGCCCCCCCCCCCCCCCGGCCCTTTTTTTTTCTCCCTCTGTTTTGAAGAAAACCAAACTTCTGCGACACATAAATGGCTGTCCAAACCGGGCAAATCAAGTACCATGCACTGCATAAAACAAAAAAGAAAACCAGGGCTTTTCTCCCAAAACGTATACTTTGCGGCGCCCGCGAACGTTAGTAGCAGCAACTTGAACAGCGCCAACAGCACGGGCCACCTCCTCCTCTTCTCGTAGAAGTCTCCTCCTCTTTCTAGTCGTCTGAACGTGGAAACAGACAACAAACAAGAGTGGAGGTCGTGACGACAGCCAGCAGAGCGTCTGAGTGTATTTCTGGACCCGCATGATGAGTGCGCTCCAAATCTCGTGACGACACAAAAAGAAAATAATAAAAAGTTGTAAAGCAGGCTGGAATTAGAGGAAAACGTTCAATTTAGGTACAGCAAACGCCATGGATTGCTGAAAGCGTGTTCTGTTGACACCACCCTCAACCTGAACTAAATGGAACGAATTTTCTAGCTCAAATTCAAGACATTCGTATTTGGAGGAAGATGGCCGAGAACATTCTTGCAACTCACTTTCCACTTGATGGTGTCGGGGCTGTCATAAGTGTAGGCCAGAGCGTGATGCGTGCTAGTGCCGTGCATCACGTGTTGGACTGGAAGGAGCCGGTCACTATTGTTGACCGGGCTAAAGAAGCACAGCTGCATTTGGAGTGCAATGCCAAACAAATCATTAGACAGTGAAAAAAAAATCTCCTTCTAAGAGCGAGATAATAAGATGAGGTGATTTCAAGGTTTACACAAATATAATTCTTTGTATTGCTGCACGCTAAGCAAGGCTGCGGTCCCAAAGATGCCATGATAAAGCAAAAATGTGCTACAACCCTCAGGGCACTTAAACGTTTTTGCTCACTCCGCTTTAACATTTTGATGTTTCTCTCTTATAGGTCACTATATATCATAGTCATGTATAAAAATCCAAAACCCAGCGCGATATCTCCACACACCAGCATGCACAAGTGTACTGCTTCGGAAAGCGAGAAAAAGCACGCGCCATGCGTACGAACGGTGGGAATGTAACCGGCCGGAAGCCCGATTCTAGGACGGTCTATATGCCTGTTTCCCTCGGCCAGGGGCGCGAGCGCGTCCTCAAGACACGCCCATGTAATGCTGGTTGTAGCCTACGTTACTAAATTTGCTCAGTTACGTCACTTCCCATGGACAATGCTTGCACAAGCATAGCCCCTTCTCCCTCCCCGGCTTGCCACCCATCCTTTGACGGGCCACCGTTTTGGGAGACGGCTGCTACGGTCGCTGGAGTGCATTCTATGGAACACATATGTTACGGAGCACAGCGTCTAGGTGGCGTATTACAGTACTCTACGATGCACGGAGTTTTTGAAACGAAAATCCAGATGGCGCTCCAAATGAAGGAAGGCGGACTCAAGGCAGCTTACTACAGAGGTGCGAGCAGGTGGTTGAAGTGTACCGTGAAAAGATTAAAAACAAAACAAAAACACTTACGTCGTTAAAGAAATAATTGTTTTGGGCGATCTACGACGCCACTTCGCAGACGATGGAGGCGTAGGGATAAGTGCTACCGACAGATGGCGCACGCCGCGTTGAGGAAGAGCCGGTCGATTTGGGTTCTGTGGCGGATCGTCTAAATTCATACCTGGAATTGTCCGGCCGTCCCTCGACGCGGCGTATGCCAAATTTCGGCAGCAGTTATCCTTACGCGTGCATCGCCTTCAAAGTCGCTGCGTAAGATGGCCCAGGACAATTTTTTTTTAACAAGGTAAGTTTTACATAATGGGAAAATCAGTTCAGAAAACACAGACTACGAAGAACAAACACGACAGGACAAATCACCTTCGTAGTCCGTTTCTTCTGAGATGTTTTCCCCATCATGAATAACGTCAACCATCTGGACGAGTTCAACGCCTTATTAACAGGAAAGTTTATTCACTGATTCGCTCAAAGTAAGCTCACACCACCTGCTTGAACCTCCGTAGTAAATCGCAGCATTATAAGTTCAGAAAGCGAATTTTCCGGCCGCGTGAATTGCAATAAAAACGTTTCTTGTGTTAGTTTACATGCTACCGTAACCTTGACTGTAGTGTATGCAAGATGCGGCCACAAAGGCGGCGCTGCGCTCGATAAAGCAGGAGCTCACGTTAAAACACAAGCGTCTGTCAGCGCCTGACTGTGTTAGCGCCAGAGCAGCCGCTGCTAAAGCTCGGGAGCTACAGGCCTATAGCTCCGCAGCGTGCGGCCTCTACAGCTACGCGCGAGAAATATCATCTGTCCGGAATAATAATTGGGGGTTGTGTGGATATTTATACAGCGAGTCGTTGGTCAGCCATTCTCAATGTTGCTACGAGTCACTCGCTGTAGATGAGCAATTAGCCAGTGCAGTACAACCGCTAGCCTAGGGTCTTAACGTGCACCACACGGTAGTGATACACGACCGCACGCCGGTACGATGCTCATCTGTCCGGAAAGCGTGCATGAGAGCGCCAAACGCGGGAACATTGCAGGTGGCACCATCTTATATGTCCCTTTTTATAATGGTCTGTTTCAGCGTTTTTAGATTTATTAGTTGACAAGCTCCACGTAAGAGCGTCATTTGGAAAAGGGCTCTTTATCGAGGTTGTTGTCCCCACTAAAGCTTAATTAAAGATTAAAGGGGCGATGTAACGATTTTCGTACTTTGCACAAATACCGTTTAGAACGGATCCTTGACGTTGATGACCTATAAAACAGGCGTTCGTTTTTCAACCCACGCAAAAGAATTCGCAGAAAAAAAATTAAAGAACATCGTGCAGCATTCGCCCCCTTAACTTGCAACAGCCGCCACGTGATTGGAGCCGATTATATGCCACCAATGTTGATTATACCACGCTGGTATCTCGTTTCAGCTTCTGTTCAGACGCAGTCGATGCTATAAGCGCGAGCATGTGGCCCAGAACGTGCTTGCACTGCACGAGCGCGCTTGGCGGGATGCTGAAAGCCGGACTCGCGCTTGTAGCTTTGGCTGCCTCTGACCGAAGCTGAACGAAGTATAGTGGAAACGCACAGGACACGCGCTGAGTTCCAGACAATGTTATGGTTCGGCTATTGTTGTGATTGCCGCGATTGGACATGGGCCACCACCCCAACGCTTCTCGAGCTATCGATTATCACGAGCCCAAATCGAGTGAGCACGCAATGCTGGGTTCCAATCTATGAGCCGCATTAAAATATCGTCACTGGGCGGTAGTGCAACCTTTCAGCTAGGTCATGATGTTTTGCGAAGGTAAGATTGAATGAAAACGCTCGCCTTTGTCCTTGAAATTACACCGCAAATGAGGAGTCTCTTGGCCAGGCGCGTTGCGTGCGAGTATCCTTGAGTCCCACTAGTGCCAGTAAGCTCGCATAAAGTGAAAAACATTCGAATTGAATATCCTTGCGCCGCCCCTTTATTGAATGACAAGTGCTTGATGAGGCACCATAGTTCAGCGTTTGCCACTGTGTGCCACCCAAGCTCGTCTCAGCTCTCTAGCTTAGTGTTATATGTCAGAATTTTATATTTATTCCTGCCTCGCAGAAAGTCGGAAGTGTGAAACATGATAGAACGTTCTGCCGACGCATTTCCGTCGGTGTCGGCGTCGACGTCGGGGTTCATGTCGGTGTCGGCGTCGGTGGGACCAAAAAATTACATAATGCAACACTCTTTGAAATAGGGGTGTATAGGGGTGGACTCCTTGCTCCACATGTAACACCCTAAAACTACATTTGGACCTTCAGACCACTGACGTCAAGCTGGTGATACCAACTTGCAAGAGCGGCTTTATAGCTGTTGGATATAACGTACTCAGTAGCTAATCTGCGCATTAAAGACTAGAAACAAAACACACTAAAAAAGTGCAGCAGGGCCGAAAAAAAAATTTGATTGCCTTACTGTAGCCTTTTACGTACTATTGGGGAAAAATGAAATGCGAACAGAGGAGCGCGTGGCTTGCCGTACAGGCTGCGCCACCTGGAAGTGAGCCTAGGGGCGAGGGTGCGTGGCCTACTCCGATGTGTTCACGCCCTTCGCTCGGCGCTCCCCAAGCTTCGGCAGTGCGCCTCTTTTAGTGCGCTGAAAGCTGTCACCGCTATCTTTGTCTGCTCGGCGCGTGGGCCGAGCGTCTTCGCACCGCACGCGCTGAGCCAGCAAAGACAGCGGTGATAGCTTTCAGCGCACTAAGAGGCGCACTGCCGAAGCGGGGAGCGCCGAGCGAAGGGCGTGAACACATCGGAGTAGGCCACGCACCCTCGCCCCTAGGCTCACTTCCAGGTGGCGCAGCCTGTACGCAGGCCACGCGCTCCTCTGTTCGCGTTTCATTTTTCCCCGATAGCTACATTAGCTATTTCTTTAATGAGTTGTATCAGTCGACTATCAAGTCGCTCTCGATAGTTGGTATCGTCGGTTCGACATCTGTGGACTGAATGTCGAATTGCTGCTTTGTGGTGATACAAATGGGGATAGGGGTGTACCCCTATACACTCCCTATTTCGTAGAGTGAACTCCCGCAGCCACGTGTGACACACGTAACGTCACACGTTGCTGCGCGCGTTGCATTATGGGATTTACCCACTAAATTTGGCAGGAAAACTTCCCGCTTAATTTAGCGGAAAATTTTCAAATCAAATATGGAGGGTCAATAGGGTCATGATGTCACAACCACTTGTGACATCACGTGACACATGACGCTACCGATTAGATCACGCACACACGTTTGCACGGCTTGGGAACGAGCAAACGTTTATATGAGAAGGTGTTTGCGAACGGGACCCGATAACGCTGTCGCGTTCCACTCTTGAAGGCGAAGCTTAAGCGTCCCCCAATTTTTGCAATGTGCATTCCGCACCGCCAAGATTGACGGTCTTAGCAGCCTATTATTGTGAGCTCATTCTGAACATCCGCTCTAAATATCGCTCTCAAATATTGCGTCCAGTGAAAAAACCCTATTGGCGACGTGTGCAATCGATAGCGTCGCCGAGGTAGATGCGCCGTGATTGGTTGAATGCTGACTATGACGTCAGCAAAGGTTTTTTTTCCTCACCCTAATTTATGACAAAAAGAAGACTAATGTAAGAACTTCGATTTTGACGGTGTTTGCAGCGTTGCTTTTGAGCGCAATGATTTCGAGCTTCATCCATGCTAATTACAACCCTAATCGAACTTGTTGTGCGCAAGGTAATGACGTCAGCACAGATAACTATAGGGGGCGCAAACAAAACTTCTCGCCGCCAATAAGAGGCAAATGAGGAGGCGCCATTTGCGGAAAGCGGGCTGGGCATGTTCGAGGACTCGCTCACAAATTCGAAGGTGGCCAACCAGAAGCCGCGAATAATAGGCCTCTCGAGTTTCCCAGGGGGCGCTGCGAAAAGGGGCTTGTTAGGACTTCTTTTAAGTAGCACAAACTTGAGCGTCTCAAACTGTCACGCATGTAAAAGCGTGCCTGGTCTGGTGCGAGACGCGAAATCACAGAGAAAAAAAGAAATATATATATATATATATATATATATATATATATATATATATATATATATATATATATATATATATATATATATATATATATATATATATATATTTATGTATATATATATGTATATATATATGTATATATATATGTATCGTAAGGAGGTAAATGCTTTAACACGTATTTTTTGGACGACGTTCCGAGCGGGGACCGCTCTTCATCAGGTCCTAATTTTGCAGTAAAAGCTGGAAGCCCGCCACTTTAACACAATGGCAAAAAACAACAAAAAACATTGAAGAAAGGCGAAAATAATTTCTCAGAATCGACCATGGCTACACGAAGGCCGCGGCCAGGAAAGGGGCCCCGCATGCATCCCCAAACAACCTCCCGCTAGGCGCCGTTGGGGCTTGGCAGTGTCCAGAACGAAACAAGGAAACAAGGGAATAAAACAAAATCAAGTGGGCCCAAAAGCGGGCCCGGGTGGCCTAGAAGAGCCAGCAGAGGCACAGGAGCAGCTCGAGTGCGAACCGAGACGCGCGATGGTTCATGTTACACAGCCAAACACCCCTCTCCAACCCCCCCCCCCCCCCGCCGCCCCGCACACCCACACACCCACACACTCCCCTGCAAGCATGCGCCCCCCCCCCCCTCCCTTTTTTTTTCTTCTTCCATTCTCTTTATTTTTATTTCTCTCTCCGCCCACCTCCCCATCTCGCACCCGAGAGCGAAGACATTCCTCAAGGTCGTAATGATGTCCAGTGCTGGGAGAACTCTAGGCAGGGGACTCCGTCTGTTCGTTTTCCCGTCAACATCGGGGTTCCGAGGAGGTGAACTGTTCAAGATGTAAGCAACTAAGCAGACTGGCGCTCTCGTTATTGCCCGCTCGAAGCGTGTTAAACTTTTTAATTAGGTACGAGTCCCTTTGCTCCCATTCGCGTGCTGTACTGAATCCCGATTGAAGTATAGTTACAAATATTTTTTTTATGTGGTGTTGGTCGAGACACATATGTTTGGAGAGCGGAAGTTTGGGGAGTGTGTTATGGTGGGACTTGTGAGTGTTAAATCTTCGACGGAAGGGGAGATCGGTCTGTCCAATATACTGCATGTTGCATACCCGGCAGTGCAACAGATAGACAACATTAGCCGAGTTACGGTTATAATTTCCGTTTATCCTCAAGGTGAAGTCCGAATTTGTACTTTTTGCCTCCACGGATTCCGTCATGTGGCTACACACTTTGCACTGCGGCACCTGGCATGGCCGAGATTCCAGGAACTGCTTATGTGTGGTTTTGGATTGTACTAGCATGTCTTTAAGGATTTTTCCTCGACGGTAGACGACGCGTGGAGCCTGCGGAAAGACAGATTGAAGGCGCTGGTTTTGTGAGAGATTATTAAACTTTTTGCGTAGGATGTTGTTAATGTTGGGAAGGTTACTTGCGTAGGGTAGCACTAAATTGTATTGATTATTCTCTCAGTTTCGAACGCTTGTTTTTTCTTGATGGCTGTCGTGAGGTCTAGTCTACTAGGCCTTTGCTATAGCACTGTTGATGACGCCTGGCGGATAATTTTGCCTAATGAATGCTGTCGTTAGATTATATGCGTTTTGTTTGAAGTCTTGCTCGTTGCTGCATATTCGTTTGTATGTACCTATGCGCATGAGAACAGGGCAAACTATTTTTGCAGTGCCGGGGGTGGCAGCTATCGTAGTTAAGATATTGTTGCCTGTCCGTGGGTTTTCTGTAGAGTTTAGTGGAAAGTTTGTTATCCTGAATTTGGACGGTAACGTCCAAGAAACTAATTGCCCGCTTCGATACGTTGTGGGTGAACCGTATAGAGGAATGAGCCGAATTGTATTCCGAAATTAATGTGTTGAGTTCGTCCTCTGTGCCTGTTCATATCATACAAATATCGTCAATATATTGTTTATAGAAATATGGCTGAATCGGACGATCTGCGAGGAACCGACCCTCCAATTCCACCATGAAAATGTTGGCATAATTTGGGGCCATTTTTCTGCCCATGGCGGTCCCGCTAATTTGGAGGTAATGTTCATCTTGGACTTCAAAATGGTCGCATTGAAGCAGGAGTCGTAATAATTTTGTTAAGGACTGACAATCGAGGATTGAAGAGTTTTGGTGTTCACATACGCTCCAATTAGCGCTGCGATGCCGTCCTCATGCGGAATGTTGGTATACAGCGCAGTTACGTCCAATGTGTTTGTATATATATATATATATATATATATATATATATATATATATATATAATATATATATATATATGAGAGAGAGAGAGAGAGAGAGAGAAACGCGTTTGGCTGCAGATCTCTTGACGACTTCACCCTGGAATTAGAGACGTGTACTGTCTCTAATTCCAGGGTGAAGCCAAAGAGCCAATCTTTGTGATCTAGGAAAGCAGCTCAGCGAATGATGAGGCGGACCATTCGTTTAGACCTAAAAATGAAGCTCTGCACTGTGGCATTAGGCAATGCAAAGCGTCATGCTTGCATTGCATAACGCAACACCGCAGACCTGAAATATTGGGGCTAAAGGATTGTTCCGCCTGAGCTCATTTGGTAGATCGCAGAGATTGGCTCTTCGAGTGTTTTGCAGTTAAGTAAATGCGCAGGCATTTTTGAAAGTGTAGTGGTGGTGGCATGGATCTGGTTCTTTCAATTCTCTTGCGGCGTTGAATCTAGTTGATTTCGAAAGTCCCAAGGTGCTTTTCCGTTCTTTAGCACGGCACTCGCACTACGTATGGCGTATCAGTAGTACGCGTCCCAATCAGGTGAGCATGTGCTACCCAAAATGAGGGCGCCACAGTTTGTTCAAAACTTCAACGCTGGAGGCCTATACCCTCACGAGGAACAAAATTAGTAAGTGCATCCTAGTAATTCTCGGTGACTGAAATCGTAGGGCACGTGGTGTTTTGATCACGGCACGTAAATTGTACTCAAGGCTCCGAGGTCAGGGCACCTGCCGTCCAAGCAGTCGGACACCGTCCGAGCAAAACACAGTTCGAGCGTCACATTCGTTACTCCCACTTCTTGTATCATCATAATCGAAACATCACGTGCACCATATTTTAAGCCATGACGAGTTCCTAGATTAAACCCTTACGCACCTGTGAAAAGTGTTTCTTGCTACCACCGCTAGGAGATTATTTTCGCCCTCTGGTTGGCCAAGAGAGCATGTCGAGGCCTCTATATGCGTCTGCTGAACGGTCTGGCTCTTCCAGCTCCTCCCATTAACCTAAGCCTCTCTATATACGGCTCTGGCTTCACTCCGCTGAATCTAGACGATTTCGACGTCGAAACATGTTTTATCGTTTTTTCCGCACTAAAGAAATTAAGAAAAACTCAGCGACGGGGCCACACAGTAGTGCGACGCAGTCAAGTGAGCTACCAAAGCGAACTAGTGAACTAGCAAAAAATAGGGGGTGAGAGTTTGTTCAAAGATTCAGCGCAGGAGGCCTTTAGGGCAGGCTGATGCGGTTGTGATCGAGCGTCACTGAGCGGACGTGCCACCAAAATGCGCCAGGCGTTCTAGGAGTAGGAAGCCTGTCAAATAACAAACGTTACTAATGTAATGTTGGTCTATTAATACACCAACATTACTATAGTAAAGTTGGTTTATACATACCACGTACGGGTATAAACTCGGGGAGAAACGAATGGGAGAGCGTGCGGGGATACAAGACCGTCCAGCTCTGACTGGAAAGATTAGTAGGTCGAGCCAAATTTAATAGCTAAAATCAAAGAAAGGAAAGGTGGATCTAAAAGCTGAGAAAGGAAGGGTGGAGGGAGGGAATGAAAGAGATATGTGTTTTACTTGTTTCACTTACCGCTCTTAAGTCCGCAATTCGAATATATTCGCAGTCCTTTCCAAGCTCGAAACCGTCTGCAAAGCTGAGACTTGGACTTGAAATTAACGTGCTCATTGAAAAAGACACCATGAGCGAGTATCCTCTGAACAGGTCATAGTGACTTTTCACGTAGTCCAGAGCATCCACCTGCAACGGTGTGTCAAGAGACAGTTCGAAACCAACGTCAGTGTGAAAATACTTGACACCTTTTCTCACTTCTATGTTCGATCTGGAGAGTGTGCCATAAAGTACATTTTTGTATATTGTGATGCTAATTGCCTCCAAACAGAGCCTGATAATCTAAATGTGTCATGTCACGCCAGGGTATAGTCCATGTTACTGCCCGGCAAGACGGAGAATAAACATGAAGGTAATTTAAGCCGTGGTTTTAATTACGCCTTATATCGTGATTTAATTCAGATCTGTTTTAATATTATGAATTAAATCGTACATTCGGTGAAAATAAATAATCCCGAATATATTTTTTCATTTGCCGTACGCCTATCATTGTATGCTTTTGGTGTCCATTTGCTTTCTATTGAAATCAAATAATCGCCAGGCAAAAATATTTATATCTGTCAGAAGCAATAGGCCTCTTCTGAGCAAATCGGCGCAGTGAGCATTCTTCCTAGATTCCACTTTGCTTGTAAGTTAAATAACGTCCTATTACAAATAAACCAAAATGGGAAAGAAAGTTTAAATAAAACTTTACTGTTAACGAAAAAATAAATCAAACTTTTATTATAATAGTATAGCGGGGTTTATATGTATAAAAATGCTGTGGTTTCAACTGCGGTTTAAATTTGCAGTAATTATTTTTTTGCGAAGGGTTATCAGTAATGGGACGAATTAACAAATCAATGCGCTATGTTTAAAATTACATGTAATTACGAAGAATCATTATTTTCGCTCAGTAATTCAAATCAAATTAATCTGATCTAAATAAAAAAAAGATTTTCTAACAAAAATAACGACTTGTTTCCAACCTGCAGCACGGAGACTGATCAATTATTCTACGACTTTTTATTTTTACCAAGAAAATTATACAAAAAGCGACGAACTTTTTCTTGAGCTTAGTTATAGTCAGCGACAGCTTAAAAGCCGAATTGGGGCTTTGGCCGAATTGGAGTGTTAAGCCGAATTGAAACTTTAAGCCGAATGGGGCCCTCAGCCGAGTAGACACTTTAGCAGAATCGAGATGTTACCCTACTATCGGTACACAGTGAATAAGATACTGGCATCAGCCAATGAGAAGGCTGAAGAACGGATCACGAAGCAAGAAGCCTGACCTGAACAGACAAACACCCTCGGTGCCTTAAGCTGTCAGTCATTGCAGTGCGACCAGTTCCTTTCATGTACTATAGCGATGCATTGAAATTGCATCGCTTTAATACATTAAAAACTTCAAGCGGCCACACCACGTGTGGTACTATACGGAGCCCTCATCTGTTGCGTTGCTGAATAATAGGAAGTTTCGCAGACAAACACAACCACGTCAAGGGGCTCAAGTCTAGCCAAAAAGCAAAACGTCCTTCTATACTCTGTTTCACCTTATGATGTACCGCAGGAAAGGCTGCAAGCGCAAGCTCGCTGTTCCAAGGTTGAGCTGATAGCCTATACTTTATGTATCTAAGGCGTCAACTCTTTTGTGCCATGTTGACCAAGCTGTATTCCATTCCCTTTTAGGTCCCACCGCAGACGACACTACAAATAGCTGGAGCCGATTCGGCCGAGCCAAAGTGAATCGTCGTGGCAGTCGTTGTTCTTTTGGGTGCTATCCCCGGCTAAAGTGATCATGCACCGAAAGGTCGCTGGATTCACCTTTCACGCTACTTGATTTGGCCCGATCGGCTTGTAGCGTCGACTGAGTTCGGAACTAAAGTCAAATGGAGGACAGACGCTTTGCGGCAGCTCTGCGTGAGCACCGCCATAACCAACCGGCAATTTTAGTTTCCTCTTCTTCTTTATCAAACTTCACTTCATGAAAACCACAGCAGGAAATGTAATTGCCACTTTAGATTCCAGTGGGTCCTTCCCCCAGTATAGGCTCGTTAATAGTCCGCTTTATAGTAACTCGACATTTATAGGGAGTATTCACGGACTGCTATTTGCGTCTCCAGCTCGTTGCTCACCCTCCAGCGGCGGAAACGGGAAGCGCTCTAGTGAGGGTCTCCCTATTCTCCTGCTCAGCGGGCACGACGGAACTGCTGGCGATCATGGCTCGCTAAATGACATTTCCGAATGCAAACAGCAACCTTCGCTGTCCCAATCGTGGTGCTGCAGCCGGTATGGGATTGTACCTTACTAGATAGTTTTAGTATTGCGTATAGAAGCAAACCCATGCGCTATGCCTTTGCATTACAGCTGCGTGCTCCACGTTGCACGTGCGCGAATCGTTGGCATGCTCCGATCCAAGACCGTAATTTCTGGCTAAGCGCACTCGCAGCGTGGAACAAGCAAAGCTAACGCAAACACAAACCGCTTGTGTTCGCTCGTATATGCAATACTAAAACTCACTACTGTTTCACCGGCTTCATACGCCAACAAAACGTGCTGCAGTGAGTAGACGCCCAAGCAGGTAGGCGTTCCTTCGATCTGGAAAGGTTGAGTTTGGCAAAACGACGGGGCGTAAATACGAAACTAAATAAACGTTGAAAAAACTGGTAATTAAAAAAAACAATCCGTTTTTGTTTCTCGGAAAGGGGGGGGGGGGGAGATTATATCCGAAATAGATGTTAGTTTCGGTTTCGCACCAGAATTAAAACGTGCTTCCTGGCGTAAATATTACACTAAACACCTTTGTTGTTTTCAGGGTAACGAGGCGACCTGCGCTCATAATACCCTAGCTTCCTCGTATAAGCAGAAATAATTTGTGTAGCTCAGTGAAGCGAACAAAGCGGACAGGCTCAACAGCGGCATCCATCTCCAACCATGACTAAACCCGCATTTTGGAAAATGAGTGGCGCATCCTATAGGGAATTGGAGTCGCGAAGATCTGTGTACGCGACTGCTGAGGACGTGCTGACCGCGAGCTTCCACGTGTCCTTTTTAATGTGCATTCCGCACCATCAAGATCGCCGGTGTTACCAGCCTATTATTAGGAGCTCGTTCTGAGCATTTCTTCTAAATATAGCCCTCAAATATGGCGCCCATTCCAACAATCTGAAAGAAATTCGCACGAGCGTGCAAAGGAGGCTCCGTTCGTAACCTCCTTTGCATGAGAGCGCGTGTGAATGAAGTGCAAGATAAAGCCACGAGCTCTTCTGGCAGTGCGAAACTACAGCACCGCAAAATCTATGCTAGTCTAAACGATGAATCGCAAAATTGTTCATCAGGAGTATTGATGACACGCAGGACCAAAACTGTCGCTGGAATCGTCATTCGAGATTGGCCAAACGCCAATCTCGAATAAATCAACGGAATAGGGTACAGCCCCCCCCCCCTCCTCTTCCTTAGTACCTTTAGTCCGCCTCCTGACGTTTCACGCGCCATCAAGCTTTTTGTTTTAAAACTGAATAAGTATTCTGTATGCAGTATTCTCTGACGGTCATGGCTGCGTGCGCGACTGCTGAGCGCGTGCTAACGGCGGGCTTCCACGGTTATTTTGCAAAGTGAATTCCACACTATCGAGATTGCTGGTATGTGAGCTCCCTCTGAGCATGCGCTCTAAACAGCGGCATAAATTATGGCGTCCGGTGATTACCCGCTATGAACTTTTGCAAGCAGGGCATCCGACGCCCGCCACGCCTCTGCTCGTGAGGCAAGCATGTGCAATTGCAAGCTAGCCAAAGATATATCTTCTCGCCCACTCTGCAGGTGCTTGCACGCATGTGGCGCCAGTCCGCCGCCGTGCTTGCAGTTGTATATACTCTGTTTCATACTGAGCGTGCAACGCTGTCAAAGCTACTGGCGCGAGCGTGGGGCTCGATCTCGTTGATCATTTGCACGCGTTCTCGTGAGAACAATACCATAGATGAAGCCACTCGCTCACGCCAGTAGCTTTGACAGCGTTGCACGCTAAGTATGAAACGAAGTATAAAGCTTATTGCAAGCAAGGCGACCCACGTCTGTGCTCGTGCGGGTAAGCCCGTGAAATTTCAAGCTTGCCAAAGCAATCTTCACGCGCACACTGTACGTGCTTGCACGCATGGGGCACCAATCGGGGCACCATGATTTCAATTATCTATAAAGTACGGTGAAACGCCACCTAGATTATGCACTTCAAGAGGAAGCATTCACTGGCGGCCATAACTGTGTGACCGACTTCTGAGCGCATGCTGCTGGCGAGCTTCCACAGTTCTTTTGCAACCTGCATTGCGCACCATCCGGATCGCCGGTCTTAGCAACCAATTAATGTGAGCTTGTCCTGAGCATACGCTCTAAACAGCACTTACAAATATGGTTTCCAGTGAATACTCCCTATACATTTGTATTCCATAGAACACACCTTTGTTACCATAGGAGCCCCTTCAAAACGATGGTACGTCGGACGACAGGAGAAGGAGGGTCATGAGAAGAGAAGGGGTACTGCTCCTGAAAGCAGCGTCTATTGGGCAGGAAATCGAACAATAGGGGGCGCTCTATCGAGCTTGTTGTCCCCACAGCACGGTGTTTACCGAAAAATGCTAACAAAAAAATTTAACTTCGCCTAGCACGGTCTGGGCACGAGCGCTTTGCTATGACCAGCGCTTAAGTCGCACGAGGAGCGGGCTTCGAATCGTCATCTTCGATTTTTCGGGTCAAAAAGAAACAAGAAAATGTGGTGTTTTGTCCCCAGAGCTGTAGCGTACCGATAAAGGTAAGACTGTTCAAACACCTCCCCAATAAGCAGTAAATTACTGAGCTAAAAAAGTTACCTGGACAAAAGCTGTTACTTTCACCTCTATATTTTGATTATTATCCGTTTCATCGAAGGAGGTGCGGACAATGTCAGATACCCAACGGTGACGGTCTAGATTTAAGAATGCGATGACTCCAGGCGTCCGCCGTGTTTTTACACGCATCATTTAGCTCGTAGTTGGAACCTTATAGTAAGTAGCCAGTATTACAATTAGTGACGTCACAGCAAGGTAAATATCAACGTCACAGATTAGCTCAGTTACGGAACTGCTCATAGGCGCTGCTTGCACGAGCAGAACACCCCCCTCCTCCCCAACTCACTTAACACTACTTGACTTCCATCGTTCGACGCGCCGGAACGGCTGCTATGCTAACTACAAGGTATAGAGAGTATTCCCTGGCGGCCGTAGGAGTGTGCTCGACTGCTGAGCGCGTGCTAACGGCGGGCTTCTGCAGTTCCTTTGCAACGTACATTCCCCACAATTAAGACTGCCGGTCTTAGCAGCGTATCAATGTGAGCTCGCTCTGAGCATTCGCTCTCAATATGACCCTAAATCATGGCGTAAAATGAATGCCCTCTATTCTATGAAATATGTACGTTTCGAAGCACAGCGTCTAGATGGCTTTCCGCCATACTCTATAAAACACACAATTTTGAAACGAAACTCTAGATAACGCTTTAAACGACGGAAGGTTAAAGTCCCTTCGTGTTTCGTAAGTAGCGCAAGTTGCGTCGATTCACGAGGTACGTGCAACGTGCAGCCCTTGGGAAGATCCTGGCGGCACAGCGCAGCACCGAGCTAGATATCAGACACCATGTTCTTCTAAGAAGTGGCGCGCGTCGCGTGTGTCGAGCATTTCCACAACAATGAATGGTACCACTTCCTCAGGATAGAGGGGCTTTACGGAAGGCGGACTGAAGTGAGGGAGGGTGGTACCCCCATCCGCAGGACTTCCACAACTGAGGCAATCTAGCAACGTTGGTAAATATAGCCTGGTCATGAGGCCACAAAGGGAAACCTCCGAAACATCTCGGAGCTACAAGACATTTCTTTTTCTAACATATTCGTCTCCAGATTTGATCTGCACAACTCACGTAGTGAAAATCAAAATTACACTAAGTTCCACATGTAGAGGGAGAAAAACGAAAGCTACGAACTCCAAGCCGAAACTTAGGGAGGCCGCAATGCGCGCTCGCGTGCTTGAATCAGTTGCTAAGAGCTCGTGCTCGGTATTCTTGCCCGTTCTCTGTGACACTGGTGTGGATGTTTTGTCTCCGCCCGCATTGAAGAAGGAGTAAATCACATGCCTCAGAAAGAATCGCGGGTAAACAGAAGCCCGCTTACTCTAAATTCTATCTGGGTATCGAGACGAATGTTTTACAAAGGTCGATCTTGTAGAAATATCAAATCTTATGTTCCCTAAATAAGAGGCACAGTATTCCGGAATAACTGAAGGTTTCTTCAATTCAACGGTACTTACTTCGTAAGTTATCCCCAATAAAATCAACCCCATAAATTCGTTGATCCACAAAGTAGTAAGAAAGGAAAGGATGTTTGCTTCATCAACATTCAAGTTAAGGACATAAAGCTGTCACTGCTATAAAATAAAAGCTTGATACAATCGGCTATTCAGATTTAGAAACGTGCAGCACTGAAAATGAGCAGCACGTTTCTCAGAAATAAATAACATATCCCACCGCTATGTTACCTTCTACTGACGATTGCAACCGAGGCCACCGGCCGCTGCAATGCCTCTTTCCCGCTCGTGCAGACAAGCCTGTGTGATTTCAAGCTTGACAAAGCTATGTTCACGCACATGCTACAACTGCCGCACTCATGGGCACAGCGTACCAGTCGGGGCGGCGTGCTTGCAATTGTGTATCATGAGATTTGTCCACTTTGAATGTATATGAAACACGACGGGTTAAATTACTGCAAAGGCACAACATAGATTTTGCAACTAATTAGTGCGCTTTGAACATCTATAAATGCCAATGGTGGTATTCACTGGCAGCCATAGGTGACTTTGAGGGCTACTGAGTGTGTGGTGACGGCCAGCTTCCACAGCGCTTTGCAACGTGCACTCAACAACACCAAGATCGCCGGTTTTAGCAGCCTATTAATGCGACCTAATTCTCACCATGCGATCTGAAAATGTGGCGCCCAGTGAATATTCCCCATGTGCAGTGACTGGCTGATACCCCGATGCTCGACCTCCGTCACGTTCTCGTCGCCTTTCGCAGGGCTTTGATTGAACGTCCATCACAATATTATCAAAGTGAAAAAGAAATGAACCCAACGTTAAGCCTTTACTGTATTCTTAACATGTAGCCAAAGATTCCTTTAAGTGACAGTGTTCGGAGAAAAAACATTTTCATCACCGCCATCAAGGTCTTTCTCCCGTTTGACCCCACCCAGCAAGGAGAAACGCACGCTGCAGCCCTTTCTCACTTCTCTCTCGCCCTCCTTCAGTAAAACGGTTGATAAGGTGATGAAGTTAAGGTCCGTTCACACTCTTGCAACCGAGTTCGACCGAGAGACCAAACCGGTTTTAATGCGAATAGCATTCTTTGGATACTTCACGCACTTTTCGTCTATCTATGTATCTATCTGGCTATCTAACCTCTTACGCCGTGGGTCGATAAATAAATAAAAAAGACCGGCGCCGGCTGGGATTCGAACCGTTGACCCTTTGATCAGCAGGCAGACGCGCTAACCACAGAGCTATGAAGGCAGTCATTCAACGCACTCTAAACGGTTGTTTATATCTTTACCATAGGACGCGCTTTACAGCGCTGTCACAGCTACCGGTGCGCGCGCGTTCCATGCACGAGGGCTCATTCCGCTCTCGTGAGGCTGGAGCACGGCCGCTAGCTCACCCTATCCCGCGCTCGGGAGAGGGTGATGTAGCGGCCGTTGCGTATGGCGCGTGCTTTGCTCGCCTTCCTAAGTGACACAAACGCACGTGCTGGGCTGCGGAGATCGTGCGCAGGGCTGTGAAAGTGTCAACAAATTTAGAATCGCCTCAAGAGTGGGCTGGCGTATCTAGAGTGTGCCGGCCACCTGACGAACGCGCATAACTCCGCACCGTTTGATGCTATTCGCATTAACGTAGATAATCATTCCCAAAGGATGGGTTCTGCTGATTTTAAGCTTCTTGCGATCTCTTAGGACCAGCTCCGCTGCAGCCGAGCTGGTCCTAAGAGATCGCAAGAGGCTTAAAACCGGTCTGGTCTCTCTCGGTCGAACCCGGTCGCAAGAGTGTGAACGGGCCTTTACTTACAAGTTGACGACAAAGACTCATGCTACTTCCGGAACAAACTGGCTCGGGTATAATTCTCCCCGATGTGCAATAAATGTATGAGTTTCCTCACCATCGAAACTTCGTACGTGTTAGAAGAGTTGGCGTAGACGTTCGGACCCGTGATCTTACACGATCCTCTTTTCGTCAAAGGATCTTCTAGGTGTGTTCGGATCACCACACCATTTATAGGCGCTGTCCTGGTACATAGAAGAAACACAAGATAAATTATTGAGGACTGCGATTGTGACATAAACATGTATTCATAGCTACACAACACAATTTTGTGCCAAGGTTCTGTGCATACTCTTTCTCTCTTTTTCTTGACGGTTCTGCAGGTCGAGGCCGGCATAGCGATAGGGGAAAAAGGCATTCCCTCCGACGAGTCCTCTCCGCCCATTACACTTCGACAACATCAAATCAAAACAACTAAATTATATAAAAAATGAAATACATAGAATGCATAAATAATCGACAAGACAAGTTTTACACATATTCATTATTATGATAAAAACATTAGCAAAAATTACTAAGAGTGCATAGAAACTAACATACGACTACGAGTGGGCACAAAAACACGTATTCAAAGACGCGATCAATTTTTAAACAAATGAAAACGCTAGTACGTATCTACATATTGAAACCAAAAAATTGACAAGCGATAACATATCCCGGATGGCCCATTTCGTAAATAGCAGAACAAACGTTTTGCCACTGCTAACCAGAATAACCAAATGCGTGAACAGTAAAAATCAAGAGACATTGAATATGAAACGTAATGTTGTGATTAATAGGAATACTTTTAAATGTACTTATATCTGGAAAATAATTCAGATGACAACATTCAGCGTATAAACTGATAAAAAAATACCGGTTAGTTAATATTGTAGTTTCTGTTTACCATAATAAGTGCAATTTCTTGGCGTGTACCATTCACTTTGTCGGAGACAGTAGGCCCTAAAGTCTTGAATGTTTTGAAATAAGTTACAGAGCTGATTCTGTGCATGTAATGTGCCAGTTTAAAGTAATATATTTGATTAGCGTTTAGCATGGTATGCATGGTGTAATATCGTTCAAGGAGAACGTTCTGCACGTTTTCGTGGTAGTCGACGTACATACGAAGCATTTTATTTTGTAGCAGTAAGGGTTGTTTATTATTTCCAATTGTTGTAGTATCCCAAACCATAATACCATATGAGAGATGGGAGTAAAATAGCGAATGATAAATGAGCTTTTTCAACCAGAGCGGTACAATATTCGTAATTTTGCACATGCATCCAATTGCTCTTCATAGTTGTGTTTTCAGATGTGTAACGCGCACGTTCCACGTGTGTGTGCTGTTCGTGAAACCAAACACAAAGAAAGTGTTGTTGTTTTACTTCTTTTAAGCTGGTGTCGTAAAATTTAATCCTGGTAATGCTATCGTCCCGGTTGTTCACTGTCCTAAATATAACATATTTGAATTTATATGGATTTAGTTACGCTTTTTTCCACATTGACTAATTCGCCCAATAACCCCTTGAACATTATCTCCAAGAAGGTGTTTACCTATTTCACTCAAAATTACTTTGGTATGATCTTGAAACATCGCTATGTCTGGTGAATTTAGGATATTGACTATATCATTCAGGCATATTAGGAATAATTACGGGCTCTTATTAAAGCCTTGAGAAACGCAATGTTAGGTTAGTACTTTTCTCAACTATACTTTTTTAACCATGACATATCGATAGCGATTTTCAAGATAATTTTTATTAAATGCAAAAAGGGCCCGACGTATGCCATAGCGCTCGTGTTTTCCTAATAAAATATGTTGTACCCCATCGAATGCATTGTTAAGGTCTAAGAATATTCCCAGTGTATATAACTTGGTTTCTATATTGTCTGTACTATTATCCTTTATATGAGGAAGTATTCGCTAAGTGAACCTATTTTTTGTTTAAGCCGAACTGTGCTTCTGTTATTATAGCATGTTTTGAGAAATAGTTCTCTAGCCTGTTTACGATTTTCTGCTGGAATAGTTTGGACAAAATTGGTAAAGCTGATATTGGCCTGTAGTTCTGCAGAATAGTCATGTACCGCATTTATTAATCGGACTTACTTTGGCAACTTTGAGTTGGTCAGAAAATACTTCAGTAATAAACATCTGGTTAATTACATGTGAAATAATGGGACCTAGCGTGGACGATGCATTCTTCCTAGCTTTCATAATCAAAACCAGCTGGAGCATTACTTCATAGGTATCTGATAATTATATGAACTTCGTACGGCGCCGTTGAAAATATTATTATCGAAGTTAATGATGTTGTTTGGCAGTGCGTAGCTCCGGATTCAGCCACCGTCTTTTTTGGGGGCCAAGCTCCTAAGGGCCTAGCCATGTCCGTAGGTCCGTCCGTAGGTCCGGCGTCGGTGCTCATGCTCCTGCTCGTGAGCTGACGTGCTCGTGTAAAGCAAAAAAAAAAAAGAAAAGATAAAAAAAAAGTGATGAAAAAAAAATTACCAGCACGTGAGCACGTGAGCTCTACGTGCTCGTGTAGGAAAAAAAAAGAAAGATAAAAATAACATATAAAAGACAAAAAAATATTGCAAATATATGAAAGAAACAAATTTGCGCAGTCGACAGGATTCGAACTTATGCGGGGAGACCCCAATGGATTTCCACTCGGATTTCCGCCTTAACCACTCGGCAACGACTGCGGGACGACTAGGGGGCTCTGAGATGTGGTAGTAACTCAAGAGCTAGGGATGTCATGGATGAAACGTTGCATGTAGCCGCTCAACGTCTACACAGGAGAGGGCGCTGCGATCAAATGCGTATATAATCGCGTTAAACTTTGCATGCATTGGCTCAACGTTTATAGACGAGAGGGCGCTGCGATCAAATGCTCAAATGTGTATATAACCACGTTTCATACCACACATTCTCTTTCTGACATGGATAAAAATGAACGAAAGGCTCGGCATGCTGCGGCTCAGCGTCTGCGCAGACAAGCACCACCAGAGCTTCGCCCCAATCAACGTCATTCACCACGGGAAGATGCTGGTCAATTATTTATCTTGTATATTCCCCTTCAGTTATAAAGTAGGTGTTTATTGCCTCTACAAGTTCCTGGCTAGTCAACGTTTTGTTACCTAGATTGGTGTCCTCCAGGTTGCTTTGCCTATTTGCTATACCAGTTAGACTGTTAACTGTTTCCCACACCTTACTTGGGTCATTATTTATATTTGAAATATTTGCAGATGATATTCTCGTTTTACATTTTTAAGACATGCATTTAAGTATTTCTAATTGTGCAGAATTCGTGTAGAGCATTTGGGCCACGGCATTCAAAAGAAGTAAGATCCATCCGACTTTGTTTCTTAATTTTTTTAACAAGGTGGTATTTATTCATGGGTCTATTTTTGTTTTTGCTTCTGGCATTAGATGTAACTAGCGGAAATGCAGCCTCGTAGCACAACTGAAGCGTAGGCGAAAATGCATCGCAAGCTACGTTCAAGTTTTCCTTGTCAAGAAGGTTGTCCCAAATCGTTTGTGCAACAAATTCACTAAACCTTATCAATGTCACCTTATTTATACTTCTGAACACGTGCCCTTCTTTATAGCGGTCTGTAGAAGCATTTTGGATACTTGTCAAGCATAAAATTGGCATCTGGTCACTGATGTCATGTATTGATACGCCTGGCACACTATCATAGCTTATATTTGTAACACAAACATCAAGTGATGTTGCACTCTTTGTGCTTACTCTACTTGGCAGTGTTATAGCGTTAACACCGTTTTCAGAAAGTAGCAGGTCCTGAAACCGCCTCGCCGTTGACTCCTCAGATGCAGCACTAACGTTTACCTCGCCCATAATAAAAAAATGGAAATTGGAAATCACTTAAGGAAGCCAGCATGTCATCAAAAACGTAAAGATGTAGAAAAATACCAGTCCCCCTGGTGGTCAGTATACAGCAGCAACAATTATCTTTCCTCTGTTTATTACCATACGTTCAAATTCTGGACTTGTTCAGTGTCTCCTTTCTTTCTCTTGATAACCTCCTACTGTCACATGGTGAGAGTAAGCGTGTCGCTCCCAGCCAACAGGTTTCGGAGGGCGGGCTATCCAGTGGACTTCCTAGATAACATCAGCCAAAAACTCAATCTGCAGTTTAGGAGCCTTCAAACGGAGGCCACCTATGGGTTCAGGTCTTCCCGCTCCGCGTGCATCCCTTACTCTCACAACACGGCACACAGATTGCGCGCGCTTGCACATTGATTCGGCACCAGAGTTCTCTTCACATGTAAATTTAAATAGGGATGCTTTTGCAAATGAGTCACCAACCCAGGACCCCCAGCCATATGGATACTAAAAACACGCGTAATGCTTCCGGCCCTGCACGAGGGAGAATGTTCACGGTATTCTTGCGTGCGGAGCCTAGTACATCGGTCAGACGGAGCGCTGCGTGAGTGACCGTCTCCCTGAGCACGCCAAGAAACTATCGTCTCCTCCCCGACTCCTTCCATCCAGTCGTTGCACACGCCAAAAACTGTCCCTCGGGCACCCTGAGTTCTCGGAATCCAAAATCCTCGGGAGGCACAGATTTTGATCCGGCAGGGAAATCCCTGTGTCCCTACACATTAAATCTTCTGTCACAAACCTGTCCAGTCCTTCCCTTTCTGTTTCGGATCACAAGATTTTGTTTCTGCGAGGCGAGAGAGCTCCTCCAAGGATATAAAAAGAATTAATTCCCGTATCTTCTTCTCTTCTCCGCGTCCTCCCCCCCCTCTCACATTCTTCCCCAAGGAGGCACCACCGGCGCTCAGGGCTCCATGTGACGAGTCGAATGACACACAGCGAACCTCGCATTATGTCGTGTATGTATTCAAGTTGGCAGGGCCAGATATGGCTACCGCTTCTCTCACCCACCGCTCTCTTTGCCTCCCTCCCCGACTCTCCCCGTCGAGCTTCGAGGTTGAAGTGAAACCAGTAAATGTTTTGTTCCAAGTCGAAAGCCTGTGTTGAGTGTTCTTCTTGCATTTCCCTTTTTTCGTTATCGTAAACTATACACCAACAATCTCAAACATCTACATTAATCTTTTGGTTTCGTCTTTCTAAAATACATCAAAATATCCTTACAATTTTGCTATTAGTTACGTGCAACACCCTCTATATAATATAGCCTGATCTGAGCTATAAGCTGCAACGAAGTAAAGTCGTACCATTGTGTAAGGCGCACCAACTGAAATTTCCAAAAAAGCCGCGAAGTATAAACAGGATAGTAATGTATGTACAAGGGATCGTCCATTGCAGATGATCAGAAATAACTTCACGACCTCTTGCGCATGAATCAGATGCAAACCTTTATATAGACAACCAAATAAGGACTTACTGGAGAATATCTATCAGGTAGCCATGAACAGTGCCAGTTGTTAGAGCATATAAACCAATTCCAAAGATAAGATATCCTGGCTCATCATACTTTCCAGCTCTGTTGATTTCCTGAAGGTCTCGCAGCTTCTACGGTCACACAGTATACACAAAACGTCAGTGGATACATTCAGAGAATTTCGGGTCATAGACCAGAAACACACGTACAGTAAAGGTTCGGTTTTAGTTAAAACAAGGGGTTGCCTTTTCGAAATGGCAGGCAAAAGACTAACTAAATATGATTCCTTGACTTCAGGAAACTTTTCGATACCTTCAATATTCACGGAAAATGTGTCTAACACTAGACTAAAATCAAAAGTAACTTTTTTTTTAATTTCTGTCTTTTCGCTTCACATCAAGTTGAGTCCTAAGACATTTACAGAGCGCACTACATATTACAAATTTGTTTCATATTGCACGCTCTTTTTTTTCGGTCGTCCTACCGATAATTATTTACAGCGCATTCTTCACCCCTTAAGAACATTTTCTATAAATGAAAAGCATGATTGTCCAAAGAAATCTGGACTCTAATAACAATCACCATGAAACCTCTCGTTTTAACCCGCATGCCTTAAAAGTTATATACTAAATACGAGGTTGGATCAAACAAAAAATAAAAACACAATAAATTATATTATACTTTTACTTTTAACAAGAAGACAAAAAACAAAACCTTGCAATATTTGAAAATATTAAAATTATCAGACTTTAGTTTAATCTGTCGTAACTAAGACATCAAAGAACTTTTTTTTATTATTATTCTCGTAGAACGTCGTGTGGGTACATTTACGCGACGATCGTAGTAAATTTACTTTTGAAAGGATGCAAAAATGTTACTACACACGTTGACAAATTTCTGCGCCTGGTTTTGCGGCTGTTCAAGAAAAGTAGAGGGGCACGTATACAAAAACATATTAAAATAGTGCAAGCACACTTTTATCGTCACAAAAGCCACTGAGAGTTGTCCATGGTGGGTATGACGAGAATAACTTTAAAAAATATAACAGTAGCAAGAAAACAAAAAGAGGAGCGAACCGCGTTCGGTCTGTTCACTTATTCTTCTCCTTTGTCTGTTGGCCATGCAATCATTTCCAGCTAAATTATTTAGAGAACCAAGTGCCGCACAGCCGATCGGAAGTGGCATACGGCGTCTGTCGTCGGAGGCGACGAGAGCGAACAACGTTTGACTCCGTTTTAGCGTAATCTAGCCAGCACCAGAGGTCACGAAGCCAGTGAGCACAAGCACCAGAGCGAGGCACATGCCAACACGCCGCAGGATGGAACTCCATAGCTTTAGGGGTTTTCCAAGTAATATGGACGCCGTATACACCCTGAGCGTGCTGACAGTGGGATCAGAGATCTATAGTCGAAGTAAAACGTGTCGGCTTCGACGACTTCGAAGTTTGAAGTATGAGCGATTCAAGGTGAGCATCGTGTGTGACCCATTCCTCCCGGCTCCCTCATCTGAGGGTTGCTGGCTCGGCGTCGAGTGTGGTTTCCGGTGGTGCGGGGAACTTTCGGCCAATCGCACAGTTGATGTTTGTTATCAGGATAGAGGCCGCAGTGTGTGCATGTGGGTGTGTAAGGTGCGCCGCTAATATAGCGTTTGTAATCTCCTGGTAATAGTTTGCTGGTTTATGCACGTCTGATAGTTGTGGCGTCCGCTCTGCTAAATGCGCATCACGGGCTTTTAAGGAGTGTTGCATTGTCTCTAAGTTATTTTAGAATGCATGTTATAGATTTTTGTAGTGTCTTTCTTGGGTCGTACCGGTCGTTCGTTGTCGGCCAGGGTTGAGGCCCGGTGGGTCGCTTTCTTGGTGAGCTCGTTGGTTCTAATGTTATCCTGAATTCCTTGGCACAACGGCATTCCCTTGTAGTTTTTGATAATGGGGTCATGAGGTTCAGGAAGCCGAGTGTTGCTTTTGAAATCTCGCATGGCTCCTTGGCTATACTTTCGGATGGTGATGGGCTCTCTACGGCGTGTGAGGTAATAGCTCCGGTTATTGTTGGATTCTCATCGCATTTGAGGTATGGGCGTTGTTGTGGCTGTACATGAATTCGTTTTGCGAGCCTACTAACGCTGTTTGCCGTCGCCGTTGCCCTCGCTCAAGCGCAGCGAGACCCTCGATGTGAAACCTTTTATTTTGTGAAGAAGCGTCATGTAGGTCTTGATCGCCGCCCACGACGGAGTTTTGAAGCGGTGTCCGGCGGTCGCCGGTTGGAGCGAAGGTTTTTAGATGATTTTCCGGGGTCTTTGCACGTGTCCTTTCTAAATTAAATTTTGTATTGTATGTTGGTTTTGCAGCTCGTGGCTCCAATGGTCTAAAAAGAACGATATCTGATTGGTTCCTCGGGTGGCAGGGACAAATCTCAGCAAAGTCAATATAGGCTCTCAGAGGCGTGGGATTTAGAGTTCAAAGTTCAGTGCGGAGGTTTCTCACCGTAGTTTGAGAACCACGCGAGATAGGGACCGCGAGTGTGCGATCTGCTGCTTTAGGACAAGAGCCAAGTGCAATATGTAGTGTGTATTAACCATATACCATCGTTCTATGTTGCGTTTGTGGTTTCCTTGGGATCGAACAGGACACTGCTTGATGAGTCTGGTTGAGGTCTAGTGCTACAAGTTCTAGCTTGAATCAGATGTAATAATATCTAGATGCGTTGTTTGTGGAATCACTGTGCTGCTCAAACGTTTCATCTGTTGGTCTATTCTAGCTGGTTGGTTTCTGCACTCATGTACAGAGCACGACACACTTTAGCGCGGACAAGCGATCGCCAGTTTTTGTGTTTACTTCTTAGAGCCGAAGTTTATCATCAAAGATAACTTTGTTATAGAAATATATCAGTTAGGGCTCTAATATGAGGGGTAAAATTGTGTGCCCACTAATACTCTTTCCTAATAAAATGCGAAAAGGCGCCGATGTTGTATTCGCGTTAACAGTTGTCGTGATGTACTTCGGTATGGGTTTCATTTCAATCCTGGGGATCGGTCCACGGGGTGCCTGTTCTGATGATTGAAGGCGTTCCGTAGAGTTGTATCCTATGTTTGAAAGCGGGAGCTCTATGTGGTCGAGATGCTGAAATCGTTGTTGTTGAGCAGCCCTGTGTACAGTGACTCGCTCTTCGAGAGTGTTGGAAGTCCAGTGTCTTGAAGATATTTCTAGGGCGTGTATTTGTGTTCGGCTATCGAAGTCAAGGTCACCTTACGTAATTGCATTTTTTCCTTAATTTATGTTGTGGTTATGTTTATTGAATTGAATTGAACACACGCATAATGACCATATATTGGCGTTCGTCAGTGCTGCGGTGTATGAAGGGGATGGTAGGGTGACCTCGATCTCCTGCGTGGAGGTGGTCTCTAGTGGAGGCGCCTGTGGGGTTCCGAGGAACATGAGCAGACCGTGCAAAGCTCTAAGGGCTTGCTCCATTGTGATGGTTATGTCAGGGCAGGCCTAGGCGTGCCGTTACAGGGAGTACTGGGGCAAGTTCAATAGTTGCCAAAGTTCGTTCTCGTGTGCGGCATGCCGCGAGCAGGACAACAGGAGTTGGAAGCAAGTCCACCCTGGGTGGCAGCTAAGGCATGTAACACGTGCAAATGACACTCTCCTCATGCTCGTTCCCGTGGAACCGTCCCGTGCGAAAATGCCGGACACAGGGCGGAATGTAAAATGCCAGTTCCGCCTGGATCCGCGCAGTCCCACCTGAGACCGCGCAGTTCCAGACGGATACAAACCGGTGTCCCAATTTGAGATCAGAGCGGAACCGGCTGGTTTCAGTGGTTCTGCAGAGCCACTAGCACCGCGAGTACCAACCGGTGCTCCAATTTCAGACCCAGGCGGTGCGCCGCCGGGATTCCCAATGCGCTCAGCGCGCTGATTACTACAGGTATTCGCGCGATGATCTTTGCCGTTACAAGCAGAAATCGTCGCGATTTCACACCCAGGTAAAACAGCCTGGGTCTAAAATTGCGACGATCTCTCGCTTGTAACGGCTAAGGGCATCGCGCGAGCCACTTTATAGTCGAGCGGTCAGCGCAGCGGGAATTCCGATGGCGCACAGGGTCGATCCAGAGCGTCGTCACCAGACACGGTGCATAGAACACACGCAGCACGTACAAGCACAATATCCAGTGTTGAGCGCTTCAGGAATTTCCGGTAGGGTGAAGCGGTATCCGGAAGTTGTCCGAGTATTGTCACCGAGCACACCACGCCAAGCACATCCAGATGCGCAGCCAGCGCCAATGGGTCGGCGCGGCTTCATACTGCGCTTGATTAGATTCAAAGCCGAGGTCAGTGGGTGCTCCATCGAGGCAGCGATGGGCGCGACCAGAATCCGATGCGACCGCCGCGCCGTTTACATCGCCGCTGGGCGAGCGCCGTGCCGGCCAGTCCGACGAGAGCGGAGAAGAATCCGAAATCCCTCTCAGGCGCTGCCGTCGACTGCACCAGACCGAGGGATGCGCGGTCGCGGAAAGCGCCCGCTCGAAGCACCTGCGTAGCGGATGCGCCCAGTCCCGTTACATCGCGACCTGCGAGAGACCGCGAGAAGAGAGCGGGAAGTTCCCCGCCGACCCTCCCCCCCCCTCGCCTCACTCACTCACAAATGTGCGCCCGCTGGCTGGGAGCCGACCCTACTGGAACCGAGAGGAACGGATCGAGATCCACCCATCACCGTGCGGTTCCAGTGCGTTGCGTCTCACTGGATTCGGCTGGTTACATTCCCAGAACGCGCGCGGTTCCTGATCGGATCCGCGCGGATCTGCAAGCTGTCCTGCGTGTTTAGAACAGCGCGGCTCTGCTCCGATCAGACATTTTCAGCACGGAGTTGCAGAATTCGGAGTCAATAGGGTCCCCGTCTGCATTTGGCGAACCAGATATGCCCTGCGCGGCTGGCGAGAAGTACGTGGATGGCTTCTTTGGTGCCTGCCCCGTCAAAGCGGTATTTGATGCCGGATGTATAGGTACAGGTCGTGACAGGATCGGCAATGATCTGAAGGGCGACAGACACGCGCGGAGAGCACCCTGGCTGGCGCAGGGCTTACCTGGTGTGCGCGCTTCTTCTTCCGGATCTCTCGCTGACCATGTATGAAACTGTGCGAGATGATGTATTGCTGTGCCATTGACTGGATGATCTCGACAACGGCCACCTTCGGGTGCTTGCAATGCAAGGCCATGTCCTTGGTGTAAGAGCATGTATGGTGCGCCTCTTGCGAGTCGGCATGAAAAAAGGTGTGTGAGTGGATGCGTTTTTCTCTGTACCGCGAGAGAAGCGTCTCGCGCATAGCCGCCGTTCATGGCTTGGAGCATTGTTTGGGTGGAAATCGTAATGGTAGCGCTTCCCGTGTACGGTTGTCGTCTGTGTGGGGCGGCATGGTGCAGCGTTGTAGCGCGCACCTTGGCGTGACTCCGCATATTGCGAGTGAGTCCTGGGAATGGCTGCATCGGCGTAGATCGCTTGGGCGATGTCGTCGAGTGAGCGTTTTCACCTAGAATGCATTTTGTTGATAGAGATTTGCCTGCCAGTACAATGTATGTATGGTGCGGCGTGCATGGCTCCGTCTTGTGGTAGAGGCTGCCGCTATGGCGCTAGCGCAATTTATGATTTCTTTGAATCCTGGCTTCTTGCGGGAATCAATACCTTGGCGAGATATGTGGGACTTGGCTGGTAATTATCCCGGTCCATTTGTATTCACTCGGGGGCCTTTCCGATACACTCTACATTCTCAGCGGCAGCACTGGAGCTCTGACGGTTGGTGCTCGGACGTCCTCCAAGACAGTAGCAGCTCCCCCGATAGGCACCCGGCTTCAAGACTTAAGAGTAAAAACATCGCGCTTAAAGGCTCTGTTACACCCGAATCGTTGTGCGCATGCGAAACGTAGCGTAGCGCGGAACGTGAGCCTTTGATTTGACCGGCAAGCAGGAGCTCGATATCGGTGACCAGCAGGAAGCTCTGTACCGCCTGCGCGACGCCGCGTTTGCTACGTCTCGACGTCCGGAGGTGTAACAGACCCTTGAGTCTACTCCGCGTGGCACCGCCAACATCTCGAGCTGCCGCCACCTCCGAAGGGTCGTATCGATAAAAAAGAGGAGGCTTCCTGCATGTCCCTTACCAGTAAAGATATTCTTGCTTCGTGATTGCGCCGGGACCCGACGACGGAGGCGGCTGATGGTCGCCGAAGGACACTACAGCAGCCAGGACTCGCGGACAGAGGGAAGAAAAAACACGCCCATTTACAAGCGAAGCCAATTTCGGAAGATCCCACAGCACGTTCCACAGCAGCCCTTGTCCCCCTCGTCTCTCTTTCTCCAACGTCCCCTGCGCTAGCTCGCACGAGCACCGCCAGTCCCACCCCCGACACAGGTGCGCACGTGCAAAGGCAAGCACGCATAGAAAAGAAAACGAAACTCAGTCCCGTTTCCGCGATCACATTCCACTGATCTCCACTAGAGGGGGCTGGATGGCGCATTGAGCAAACGGGTATGAAGCCACCGGAAGTAAGCGGCTGGATCCCGGAAGTGTGAGCGCTTGCTAGGCTTTTGTCGTACCCTTCCAGAGCCGCTGGTTCGAAAAGCGTCGAGGTCGGTGGATTCTCGCTTGTTCCATCAAGAGAGCCTGCCTGCCAGGCGCAGCAAGAGCGCATGCAGACTCGAGAAGTATCATGGAGAGGAGATCATTCAATGTAAACATTGTTGCAGGTCCTCTCCATTCAGTGTAAATGACTGTCCCAGGGTTCAAATGCCTCATTCTCGGGATTCAGCTCCAGAATGGGAGTATCAAACCCAGATCAAAGACTACAAAAAGCATGGACCAAAAACTATCTAGACTGAATGCGCTAGAAGCCCAGCGCACGCCCGACTTCCGGGGCATGACATCAGAACTTCCGGTGGCTTCACTTGCTGCTGGGCTCGAGAGGAAGCGAGCTAAGCTGCCATCCAGCCCCTATAGTAGAGAGATCAGTGGTCCATTCGCGGGCGATGGCGGGGGCCGATTCTCACACACTCCCGACTGATAGTATTTTTTAGACCCGCAATGTCAAAAATAATATATAATATCTAAACTTAAACGCGTACGGCATATCCGTCACACTTCACAGAGTTTGTAACTCGACCCGTATGAATCCAAGCTATAAGAAAAATTACACCAATATGCCAATCACATGCTAGTAAAGTGATTTTACTGTGCCCGCCAAGACTCCAAAGCAGTGAGAAATCTCCAGGTAGAGACTAGCGCAGCATCTAGCCTCTAGCCTCGGTCTCTTTGTCGCCAGGTTATTCAAGCCATCCCAGATTTCGACGGGGCTTGAATCGGACTGTGTATAGCTGGTTTTGGAACCTCCCCGCGCAAGAGCGACGACAGTTTACTACTCTGTCCTGACTTACTAATCAGGAACGGGCCTCGCAGGCGGTCGCCGTTGTCGACGTCTTCTGAACTCCCAGCTCTCTCACCCGGTCCGGCTGGTAGGCTGGTCGAGTCTTCATCGGCGTCCCTAGCTATATTCTGGGACGACTGTCTCGAAGACGGCGTCCCCGTTGCTGTCACCGCGTTCCCTGACATCTTCACCGGCCCGCTGGGACGTTAGCCGCCCTAACAAGATGTCCGACTTCTTGTCGACACCCACGCCCTTGCCATGGTCGTGATCAGCCTGCCAGAACGTCTGCCACCAAAGCAAGGTATTTGGTTCTTTCTCGTCGTCGACGTTCACGTTCTCGCTGTCGTCATCCTCCGCTCGCCCAAACGCCTGCCGCCAAGGCGGGCCAAGTTTTAGGCCTTCGTCGTCGTCCACGTTCTACGCCGCCGTCATGTCCTCGGTTCGCCCAAACGCCTGCCGCTTGGGCGATATGTTCAGATCTTTCGGCGTCGTCCACGTTCTCGCTGTCGTCATCCTCCGCTCGCCCAAGACGCCTGCCGCCCAGGCGATAAGTTCAGTCCTTCGGCGCTCGTCCATGTTCTCGCCGTCGTCGTCCTCGGCTCGCCCAAACGCCTGCCGCCCAGGCGATAAGTTCAGTCTTTCGGCGTCGTCCACGTTCTCGCTGTCGTCATCCTCCTCGCCCAAACGCCTGCCGCCCAGGCGATAGGTTCAGTCTTTCGGCGTCGTCCACGTTCTCGCTATGTCGTCAATGGATCCTCCGTCTCGCCCAACATCGCCTGCCGCCCCGGCGATAAGTTCAGTCCTCGGCGTCGTCCACGTTCTCGCCGTCGTCATCCTCGGCTGCCCCAAACGCCTGCCGCCCAGGCGATAAGTTCAGTCTTTCGGCGTCGTCCACGTTCTCGCTGTCGTCATCCTCCGCTCGCCCAAACGCCTGCCGCCCAGGCGATAAGTTCAGTCCTTCGGCGTCGTCCACGTTCTCGCCGTCGTCATCCTCCGCTCAGCCCAAACGCCTGCCGCCCAGGCGATAGGTTCAGTCTTTCGGCGTCGTCCACGTTCTCGCTGTCGTCATCCTCCGGCTCGCCCAAACGCCTGCCGCCCAGGCGATAAGTTCAGTCCTGTCGCGGCGTCGTCCACGTTCTCGCCGTCGTCGTCCTCCGCTCGCCCAAACGCCTGCCGCCCAGGCGATAAGTTCAGTCTTCCGGCGTCGTCCACGTTCTCGCTGTCGTCATCCTCGCTCGCCCAAACGCCTGCCGCCAGGCGATAAGTTCAGTCCGTCCGGCGTCGTCCACGTTCTCGCCGTCGTCATCCTCAGCTCGCCCAAACGCCTGCCGCCCAGGCGATAAGTTCAGTCTTTCGGCGTCGTCCACGTTCTCGCGTCCGTCATCCTCCGCTCGCCCAAACGCCTGCCGCCAAGGCGATAAGTTCAGTCCATTGGCGTCGTCTCACGTTCTCGCCGTCGTCGTCCTCACTCGCCCAAACGCCACCGCCCAGGCGATAAGTTCAGTCTTCGGCGTCGTCCACGTTCTCGCTGTCGTCATCCTCCGCTCGCCCAAACGCCTGCCGCCCAGGCGATGTTCAGTCCTTCGGCGTCGTCCACGTTCTCGCCGTCGTCATCCTCCGCTCGCCCAAACGCCTGCCGCCCAGGCGATAAGTTCAGTCTTTCGGCGTCGTCCACGTTCTCGCTGTCGTCATCCTCCGCTCGCCCAAACGCCTGCCGCCCAGGCGATAAGTTCAGTCCTTCGGCGTCGTCCGCGTTCTCGCCGTCGTCGTTACTACAGCCGCTTGCCGGAACGTCCGCCTCTCAGGAGATTGCTCTTCGGTTCTTGCCTTGTAACCGACGCCTGTGTTCTTGACGTGGACCGTCACCGGGCATTGCCGGAACTTTGCGCAACCGAGGCAAGATGTCGGGACCGGCTTCGACGTCGCCGAAGTTCACCATGCGGGTCTTTCCTCGAGTCGCCGGAACGCCGGCCGCCGAGGCAAAGTGTACGGCCTTTTTCGTCTTCGACGTTCTCCTGCTTGTCCTGGTCGTCCTCGGCTCGCTGGGACGTCCTCCAGGCACGGGAGACATTCAGCTCATATTCTGTCGTGTCAACGCTCCGCCTGCACACAGGCACGCAGCTGCGATTGCTCTTTGACGACCGCCTTTTGCTGTCGTCGGCCTGTAACAGAATCTGAGGCCCCTCGCGGACCAGATGGTCCAGCTACTGATGCCCGAGTACGTGCGAGTTGCTGCTAATAGTGCCGGATTGAACACATCGGTCGAAATCACCTTGTCGGGACTCACGGCTGGAGTTTTCTTCCAGATTTGACATTCTTGGCGGTGTCCACTCTTTTCTGGCGACAGAGCAGTAGTTCTTCGTCTAGACGTCTTCTTCCAGAGGACATTCGCGGGTGCGGTGCCCATCCTTCGCCATTGGGCAAAAACACCAGAGACGGAGAGTTTTCAGAGAATTTTGTACCCTACTTGAACCATGCTGTTTTCAGAAAAGTGACACGGTTCCTTGGGAAGCCTCCAAGACCTCAGCTCCGCGACAGGTCAGGCTCTAACGATTCATTCCTTTATTTTCTTCCCCTTCTCTCACCCCACGTTCTTCTTCACTAATTTTGCATACTCTCATGAAACCAGGTCAACGAATACTAGTATAAGTTGTATACTAATGTTCTCCACAGTGTCAAGTGGTTGGTACTAACGCGCCCGGACTTTGACAGTATAGGAGTCAGTACTACCTTCATCAATTCCTGGAAAACTGAAACAAACTGGGTTGGGCTTCCATCCACCACCTGCACCAATACGTGGTGCTGGTATAGATGTTCTAGTTCTAGCTCGAGACGTGAAGTAGCCATCTTTTTCTCTCGTTCTGTCTCCTTTTTCGATTAAACTGTCTGAATGAATCCTTCATCCCCCTTCCCTTAATATGCCGGGATTTGCCTAAAATCCCTCAGAAGGTGACAGTTACAGCCGTCAACATCCCTATTCCGACCCCTATTCTGCTCTGGCGGCCTGAGACAGCATCCACATACCTGCTATCCCGTATCCATGGCAGGCATCAGAATCTTACCGTAAAAGGTCAACGACTGCCGCTGGATCACAGACGCAGCCCATCCCTCAGAGATGATCCCGGCACGAAAATGATGTCCCGAGCTATGAGCAATGAAGCGTTCCTCGCTGGTGAACGGCATCGGTCAGTAATGCCACCACGAAGTAGCTCGGTGGTTAATCTCCAGGCTTGGTGGTCCAGTCTTCTCTTTAGAAGGCTCCACCAGTGCACGTCAAGTCGCTGTCTGCGCCGATTCCGTTGTGAAGATCACGCCACCGGGGTCCGCTGGCCCCTTAATCCATATCGGCTACGCCAGTAAGATGTTCTTTCTTCGTGATTACTCAGGTTTAACGGCGGAGCGGCCTGATGGTGCTGAGAAAAGTAAAGCGAACCGGGACTCCGCGGATAAAGGGAAGAAAAAAAAACACGTCTATTTACAAATAGCTAATTTTCGAATGCTCACAGAACGTTCCACCGTGCCGTCCCCCTCGTCTTCTTTCAACGTCCCTGCGCCAGCCCGCGACACCCCATAGTCCACCCGACTTGGTGCAAGCGCCTAAAGACAAGCCGCATAGAAAAGAAAACGGCTAAGTCCGTTTCTGCGTCATTCTTTGGCGATGGCGGGCTACGATTTACCTCACGTACCCTCCCCCCTTTTACCCTGCCACATCAGCCCCACAGGTGCAAGTTTATTAAAGCGTGCTTTCAATCAATCATTCTGTTCTAGGTAGAAACCGACCACCTTGATGAACTTTTGTTTCGGTATGATGTTCCTGTCTCGTATAAAACTACTGAATTCCCATGTTTTTCTTTGGTTTTTGTTTTTTGCTTTTGATAATAACTTTGAACTCCTATTTATCAGGTGAGCTTATGAGGCCCATGGTTTAAGTGTAGTCTTTGACGGTGTCCAGTCCTCTTTGAATTATTTGATCCAGGTGGACTGGGGATCCTTGGTTTCCTCACAGGATAATATCCTCTGCACAGAGGTTGAAGTGGAAGTGGGGTATCGCTTGGAGGAGGGTTTGTAGGTCCTTCAGGGTGGGGTTAAATGTGCAGCACAAAGGATATCACCTTGTGGTACCACGTGCGTGGAGGTGAAATTTGGGGCTAGTGTATAGTCTCCCATTTCAATTTCAATGGTTCCGCCCATGAGAAAGCCTCGGATGTAATTGTGAAGTTTCTTACCCAGTCTTGTTGCTATAGCTCATCTAAGACTGCATGCTGACACAGATTTTCGAAACCTTTTCGTATGTCGACTCAAGCAATGACGCGGGTCTGTGCTGTTCTGCTGGTCTGGCGTGGTCGTACACTTGGAGCCGAAGGCATGTCACAGTTTCTTGAGTAGATACGTGCCGCGAAACCCGGTTATGGTTCTCTAGATGCTATTCAAGGCATTGTAAAACTCTACGTTCTGCAACTTTTTCTCTGCATGAAGAGAGCGAGATTATTCCTAGCTTATCTATCTGATCAGGCTGTTTGTTCGGCTTCAGAATGTGGATGATTATGGCTTTTTTCGATACGTTGGGTATTCCCCCTGTGTCCCAAGCTTGGTTGATTTGTTCGAGAAGGCAGTCGAGGAAGTTTTCTGGTACGTTCGTCATCATGGAGATACGCGTTATGCACATGGAACATGAGAACTTATATGAGTAGTTCCGCCATCGAGGTCCTCCCTCGTGTATTCCGGTGGAGGAGAGGGTGTTAATTCCCTTGGTAGACGAGGTATTTTAGTCCTCGGTCTATATCCTCTGGTAAATTGTTTGTCTTTGTTTGGAGTCATTCTAAGCTGTGTCGGGGTCTGCCCTGTACGAGGGGTGATTGTAGTATTTGCCATGCTCGGTATGTGTGTAGCTGGCCGTTTAAGCTACCGTACACTTGCAGCCTGTTTTGGGAATAATTCTTGTGAGGAATATAGCGCTTCCGTGATGACCTGGATAGCTTTTCTTAGGCGTTTGTTGGTATTTTTATCCCCAGCGTTGGACATTTTATTTGTTCCATATAGCTTAATTTGTTGCCTGTCTGATTGAGGGTGGTCTTTCGTCGTACCAATGTTCGCAGTTAATTTTAACTGTGAAACATTTATAAACTAGATATTCAGTGAAAAAAGTGAAGCCTCAAAAAAGTAACCGCGAAATTTCCAGCTAAATTTAGCGCCGAAAGTGACGTCACATGGCTTTATGTCACGTGACCTATACACAAATTCCGTTTCCCCGCTAGCGGAAAAAAATGACGTCACGTGACATGGTCACATGACCTACACACAATACTCGAGTCCAGATTCCCCGCTAGATTTAGCGGGAAAATCGACGTCCTGTGACTTCAATTAATTCTCCCTGCTCAATTTAGCGAGATAAATGACGTCACAAGACTTTGTACCACGTGATCCCACAGACCAATTTTGTTTCCCGGCTTGATTTAACGGGAAAATTGACGTCACGTGACTTACACATAGATTCACTCTATGTGGTGGAGAGGAGTGGACACAACTGGAGGCGTAGATCAAGAAGAAATGCCGGCAAATTGGCAGCGCTAAACTACGAATGTTTCGCGTAGCAACACAATTTCAGGGTAATTGAGAGCCTTTGTTATTTTCGGTATAACTCCCGATGCCCAATAAACAATACCAATACGCCGTGTCTTGTTGGCAACCCCTGGTTCGTGCTCATTAAAATAATGTTACGTTATCGGTGGTGTCAGAGGTCACGCTATAGTTTTGCCATTAAAACTGTTCACACGTTTTACTTCTGAATGTAAAAAAAGCTATGCTGATGTTTTTTTTACGCTTTTCGACGTGTTCTGTTGGGAGGAAATGAACTCACTTTGTGTTTATCTAAGATAAAAGCTATACTTACAGTAGAGTGACAAAATATTCTCCTGTGATGCACCGAAGTAATCGTATATCTTAGGCAAATAAAAAGTGACTGTCACCTTCGTCTCCATTGTTCTATATCACATAACATTTGAGTAATTAAAGAGGGATCGCGTACTTTTTTTTAGAAGACATTAAAGTTCCCCGTGGCGTTTTGTTTTCGAGTAGTCGTGTCACGTAACATCATGACGGTAGGTGCCCTGGCAATGCACAGCATGTTAATGTGATGTGCCGCCACTATCGTGCTATAATTAAAAATAACAAGATTGAATAATGTGAAGTCATTAGAGAGTTTTAGTAGATCGGTTTGAGGACTCTATACGACACCCGATACTTCGCCGCCTTTTTTATCGTTATCGGGGGCGTCAGAGGAACCGTAACTATCTAAAGCTATCTTTTATGTCGTGTGACACGTTATCAAGCGACAGAGAAATCTTCCGCGACTTGGTCACGTGACGTCACGGCGTAACATGACTGAAAAAGTGACCGCCGACAGGACCGGTCCACAGCAGGAACGGCCGGTCGACCACTCGCGTCGTATTCTCGTATATCGAAATGTATCTGACAATGTTACTCAGGACCAGAAAACATGGGACTTTATTCTACGTTTTGCACAACTTCATGCGCGAATGTTACATAATTTTTGTGTGTGTGTGTGTGGATATAGAAGTTGTTACGCTGACTTAGTGACGTTGCAAGCGCGAAATGTGTGTTATGGTTTGCGGCAAAAAAAGAAGCTATTATAAAGCTTTTTACCGGTAATGGGCACTAACACAATCGTCAAATCTATCCCGACAGTGTACGCTACAATTGTCTACATTATTTCTAAGACTTCCGTATCTAAAAAGTTCGAGTCGTCGAAAGCATTTTTCTGCTTTGGTGCATTGCGGGATATATTGCCACAACAAACTATTCTAACCTGTCGGCAAGGACGACGTACCTTAGTGCAATACCACTTAAGACAAGGCCTGCACGTTTTTCCCCAAAACGCCTTCGCTAGTGGAACCACGCAGCGACGCCTACACCTTGCGTCGGCACCGTCGACAGCGCGTCTTGTAACTTGCCTCACAACGAGCGAGCGACCTTAGCGCACAGTGACGCCAAGACGGACGCGCGTTTGCCGCCTTGAGGCTGCTCTCTTCGAGCCTCAGCGCGTTTGCCACCTGAGGGCAGGTCGGGGGAATCCACTAACGATGACGTCATGCGCCGGCCTTGTCTTCTAAGTTGTATCGGTTAGTGTCCCTTCGAGTTGAAAGAGGTGGTATAAGTACCTTGAACGTATCTATATAGTCTTTGGCGATCCAGCTGCCGGTTACGAGTTTATCGTGCACGGGAAACTTGAGCAGTCCGTAATGTCGGATTTTGCGGTTCCACAAGTCCTGAACCGCGGCTCGAGCCTCCCTGGAGGCGAGGTCTATGATAGCGAGACTCAAATGTCTATGGGGAAAAGAAAGAGAGTATTATTCCGACGATTGCTTTTTAGAGTCACTGTCAACTCTAAGAAAATCAGTGAGTGCGACAAGTCCCGAGCTTATTTCTCGTTATCGCTCCACGACCAATCAGATTGCTGCATCCGCCGATCAAAGAAGCCGAAGAGCCAATTACGGAGCGAGGTGGGTGACGGTAATAAGCCACGCCCTGCATGTCTTAAGCTCTCTGTGGGTGGTTATAGTCTATTGGGCAAGCACAACTCTGGCTTAGAATTTCCTGAAAGTAGATGTTACTTTTATATATTGTTTTTTATTTCGCTTTCAACAAGTCGCTTTTTAGTGCTCTTTTATTTCGAACCGTGACCGGTTCTCCCGCACCTCAAATCTCCCTTAAAAAGGGCAGTGCAACCATTTCTGCCTTTAAAGAATTTGCACTTTGCGTTTTTAATAATGTTTACCTTAGCGCAAGTGAGAGGAAGCGCGCCAACGTCCCCCGAAATACTGCACTTCCGCTGCGCAGTCGCAAAAGAAAAACAAAATACGTTCGCGCTTTACGGTTTTGCACGCCGCACAGGCGCCCGGAACTACAAAACACACTTCAAGAGTGGTTTGTGCTCGGTCTTTATTTGTGCCACAGGGATGTCAACCAGGGTCTAGTCTTGACACTTGGCGAAAACGTCGGCGGGGAATTCAACTGCCGTGATTGGCCATCGGAAACGTCAAGCACGGCGCCGGCCCATCCCGGCCGCTGGACTCCTCGCCTTCTTTTTCGCCAAGTATCCATGTGAGAGCGCCAGGGTGAGACCAGAAGAACGAGCGCACCGCATGGGCGCTACCTCACATGAATCTTCCGCGACGTGCACGGCAATGATGCGAGCGCCGAGCGGTCACAGGGCATGACGTCAGACCTCTTCCGTCGGCATGTTTCGCAGAAAGCGTAATCCTTCCATAGCAGTTATGCTACGCATTTCTGTGCATGGCCTCAGCGTTTTTGACCGTTCAGGGCTCTCCTACGGCCGCTCCGTTCTCCGGGAGAGACTGAAAAAATAGGTGGCCAATGGGCGTTGCGCCGCCCTGGGGGCGGCAATAGCTGCGAGCTGTTTTTTTTCTTTATCGGGCCTGCTCGTTTGCTTGGGTAGCCTGGGCCACCAGTCACGCAAGCATGCGCACGCATCTTTGCTGGATTTATACAGTGAGAATCCGCTCGTTTGCGGGTATTATACTCGCTGCTTCTTATCACAACAAATATTCGTTTTTTGAGAATGCGATACGTTGAAATTCTAAAGTTGATATCTTTGAAACAAGAAACATGTGGAATAAAATGAGCCGCGGCGCGCCAGCGCCTTAGCCTTCAGTTGAGATGCAACACCGCTCGAGCCCAACCTGGGCAGGGTTTCTTTTTTCTTTTCTTTCAAGCCGTTATGTGTCGCGTGCACGAATTTTACCTCTCTAGCTCAGGTCTCCTATGCATAACCTATACCGTTTTTTTTCATCTGCCTGTTGTTTCGTTTTCTATATTGCTTTCCACCTTTCTTTTTTTTTGGTTTGCGCTTGTTCACCGTTTCAAAATTTCGCTACTTAAGTGCAAGCGCTCGCTCTTCACTCAAGGGCGCACCTCGGCAGCACACACTTTCGTTTGGCAAAAAAAAAAAAAAGAAGTGGCCGAAACAAAGCTATGAACTCAGAATTCTCACCTTCAGAAAATATCAACTTTTAAAATAAAAGTATTTTTTCAGCCTGTTGCTTTAAAAATTGTCAGAAAAGCAAGAACTGTTATCGGAAGATTTGTTTGTCCAAATAACATATTACGCTCCATAAATTTCCGAATTAATTGAACAACGGAGACGAGAGTGTGCTTGCTGGCATTTTCGTGATGTGGTGACATTTTAATTGAATTACCTCCTGGAATGATTCATATTTCTTTATACAGGATAAATATAACCCTGGCAAAACTACAAGTGTGCAAAATGCAAAAGATGCAAGCTCCCTTTTTATCAATATCTTGAGTGATTTCCGAATAGGCACAATTCTAAAGTTCGAAAGTTTGTTTTATCAAAACGTATATTTTTGAAAATGGACAAAATGTAAGGGCGCAAGTGAGCTAGTGTACACTGCACATCTTGAACCAACACTAGACTGAGGAACACGAAAGCTGACATCAAGATAAGAGAAGGAAAACGTCATGAAATATTCATGTATAAACATAAATGCGAATCTAAGCAGCGCCACTTTATATTACCTGTGGTCTATTCCTAATCCGAATTCCGTTATTCGTGAGTTGTTCTCGGCGTAGTTTAGAAACCATTGCAGAGGTGATGTGTTGCGGTTCAGTAACGTGCCCCTCCGTGTGACGTATAAAAAATCGAAAATGATGATGTCACAAACGCCGTCCGGGGGCCGACGGTGTCTGAGTAAGCTTCGTTGCCGAAAGTGCACAAAATCGTCTTTGGATCCATCGGCCTCCCTGCAAAGGCACAAGCACCAATGGAAAACAAAATCGTATATCATGAAGTACATCAGAATTTCGTTGTCCACATGTAAAAACGCTTCCACGAGCAGTCAAAAAATACTGGGCTCAGCTGGGCCGGTTGGCGGATACATGGACCGGTGTGCTAATAAATGCTGGTATTTCTCACAGCGCTTGGCCTGCGCACAAGAAAAGTATCGAGGTCACGTGAATGGCTCCCTGGAAAAAAGAAAGTATACGGAGAGGAACCATAAAAACAAACAAAAATGAGATAAAAGCGTGCGGTAACGTGAGGGCGTTGAGCTCTGATTGGAAGGATAGAGGCTAGACGAAAAAGCTGGCTGACTATGACTTTACCCACTGTCTCTCTCCAAACAAAACGAGCGAGAGCGTTTTCTGCTTTTCCCGCAGTGCTTGGCGTTCGGCGTTCCGCGTTCGAACGCCAAACCTTGTGAGAGGTGCAGACAACGCTCCTGCTCGATCTGATTAGCGAGAAATAGTTTGAAGAGACAAAGGCAGCCAATCCTTCTGTTTACCAAATATCCTTCCATTCAAAACTCGTCGCTCTGACATCAGCTCACATTTTCGTCCCCTAATCTTATTTCGTTTGTTTTTGTATACGGAGCGCAAGTTCTTCTGCTCCTTTTGCAGGGGTTCTGGTGGTGTCAAAACGCCGAGCTCTGATTGGCTTTCATAAAAAGATATTGGGTAGATATGACGCATTTTGCAATGAGGTCTACCCACAATCCTTGAATCATAGCCACGCGGAGCTCGGTCTTCTGACGCCACCACAACCCCTACAAAAGAAGCAGACGAACTTGCGCTCCGAATAGAGTCCTAACATTGCAGGCAAATGACTGCCGTAGTTTCTGCCTGGCTTCGAATATTCAATTTCTATCATTCGGGAAGAAAATTGTTAAACAGGTTCAAAGCCTAAGTGAAATAACCCGTATTAGTGTGTGTCGAGGGAGGCATGTAAAATTATCAAAACAAAAGCTTTATCTCTCATTGTTCAGTTGACCTCCAAAGTCCTTGAGCGAAAACACGTCGGCGATACGAGAACTACCAAAACGTTTACGGGACCGCCCAGGTGAATTAGAGGCAATAAAATCAAGAGGGATCACAAAGCGGATTAAGAGGTATCGAAGTGAATTAAAAGGAATTAAAGTGAATTAAGAGTAATTAAAGAGAAGTAAGAGTAATCAATGGGAAATAGGAAGGACTATAAAAAGAATTAAGAGGAATCGAAGTGAATTAAGAGGGATGAAAGTGGATTAAAAAGAATTAAATTGAATTAAAAGGATTTAAAGAAAATTAAGAGTAATCAATGGGAATAAGAAGGACTATAAAACGAATTAAGAGGAATCAAAGTGAATTAAAATGAATTAAATTCAATTAAGAGGAATTAATGGGAAGTAAGAGGACTACGAGGAATTGTGTGCCGGAAATCTGGAAATAACATATGAAGCAGATAAAGAGAATGTCAAAACAGAGAATGTGAATGAGGAGAACGCGATACAGAGTAAATCATGTGTCTGTCTGGAACGCGTCGGCGCTTGGGCTTTCGCCTTCAACTCGTCTTAAAGAAAACATAAGAGACACTGTGAATTTTTAGAGGGCTGTGTTACGAAAAACATTAAAGGAAGCGACATGCAATGCTTACATCTGCTGAGCGTAATCGGCGGGAATGCTGGGTACTTACTCTCGGTGGAGCCAATCACGAGATATCAAAATCCGTCCTCCGGCTTTTATACCCGCCGGATAAAATAGCCCAGCCGATCGAACAACTGTCCCCAGAGGTTTGGTATTGTTTAAGTTGAGAGCTATAGCTTATTCAGTTTATCATTGAACGTTGTGGCGGAGCTTTCTGCTGGATGCGCTTAATCGGCCAATGATACATTTTTTAACCGATCAGGAGTTCACGGTGAGGCAATTATCTGGTGAGAACTACTCACCGATATTCAAGTTGCCATTGAGGTCCGTAGACTGTGATGGACTTTTTATTTATTTGTTTTTTATCCACCTTTAAAGTTTATTTTCTGTACTGCAGCAGGACAACTTCAGATTGCCAAAGGAAACACGAAGTGTTTTCGTAGATAGGCTGCACTCATTCATAGAATAAAATGGTTTGCACTCAATGCAATTGGTGCAGAAGTGCAGGCCAATCGAAAGTATCAGCTCCGTCGCGGAAGCTCATTTAGTGCTAAATCATCCTTCCGTTTTCTGCATTTTAGATGTGGTGCAGTAGGTACTTGAAGGAGAAGCTACTGCTTACAAAATGCTTAAAAATATATCTTTAGTCACAGTGTGCGAGCTCCCCACTCCAAATATTGTCCTAGTTCAGCATTTATCGTGAGTGATAGAAAAAGGTTGTGACCCTAGTCTTATCTTTAAATGCATGTCCTTAGTGTAGTTCAGATACAACTCATCCCAGAAGACAGAAGGCTCGATACTACACTATTTTTAATGGTGATTTTCATAGTTGACTTTGATGAGAGTACTGTGCCTGGAACGCTTTTTCGACTTGTGTTTTTACCGGCCCATTCCGCCCATACTATAAAAGTGGTCCGGAAGCGGCAACATAAGACGTCACAAAAGCCGGTGTGTCAGGCTTTTGGTTGTCGCGATACAAACGGTTGGTGCTAGAAGTCCAGGAAGAAACAAGTAAAAGCAAACGCGAGTGTTGTTTTTGGTGCGAATTCCGAACTTCTAGTTTATAAAACTTCCCTGGACTGTAAGGCTAAATATCTATCCGCAGCAGAACGTGTTTCAGCCCCATCCACCACTGGTGCTTCCACAACACCAGGATAGCGCCCGGCGACACGACATTCCTTCGAAGTCAACCGGGAAAATTTGAGGGACCACTTTTTTAGCGTGAGCTACACTGGCCGAGGTTGAGCAGTTTCGCGTGGCTCGCATAAGGAGCCGTGCTCCGTGCTGCGCAAGCGCGAGGAGCAGTGACGTCACATGGCGCACAGCTGGTGCGCCGGAGACGCCGCCGCCGCGCGCTCCGCCGCCGCCGCGCGCGCTTCGCCGGTCTGCGCACGCGCGAGGAGCAGTGACGTCACACGGCGCACAGATGGCGCGCCGGCAGCCGCCGCCGCCGCGCGCTCCGCCGTCACCGCGCGCACCTCGCCGGTCTGCACAGTCCAGTGGAGTGACGTCATAGCCGCTGCAGACGCACTGTCGCCGCCACGTGCCCAGCTGTCCGCCTCCGTTGCGCACTAGCCAAGTCTGACGCTGCACCGTAGCCGCTTGATAGCGCCTCTCATTTTGTGCGCATAAGCTCACGCTATGTATATCCTGGCATAGCCGGGCTATGCCACCGCAATTGTTTTACTTCGCGGTAAAAACACAACAATCAGAAACATGCGTTCCAGGCACAATACGCAAGGTGTGCAAATTTGGATTGCGCAGAATTGAAGGGCAGAATCCCTTTCTTAGTTCGCGGCTCATATTTCCAACAACAAACCGGAGGGGCTCTTCGGTGAAATGTCCCTCATCGCCATCCTCAAGAACTTCAGGCAAGTGAACAAGATATCCCTCAGCAAAGTCAAGACGTCTGCCAAGGATCTGTGTGACAGGCTGCAGCTGAACCAGCTTGCGAAGAAGATACAAGCCTCCAAAAAACTTAGTCTAGATGTGTTCTTTAGTGTCAAGACCCACAATGTAAACTGTCCATTTAGAACGATCGTAACGGAAAGGGATACGTGGCAAAAAGAAGTGGGGGCTTCCTTAGTAGGCAAGGCAGTTGGCCGGCCTTGAATTGAGCGATTCATTCCTGGTGCGGAACTCGGAGGCTGTCATAGCATTTTTGGCGAAGGGCGACCAGTCCTACGGTGGAGGCTTTTCTATTGACGTGGAGGACCTTTTCTCTTCCATCCCGCATGACAAGCTTTTCCCAGCGGTAAAAAAGTGCATTGAAGAAAATGATGAAATAAGCTTTAGAAATTCGAGCGGGGTAAGTGTGGAATCGTTTTTAGAGTTAATAGAATGCTACCTGAACTCAACCTTTGTGTCCTTTGGGGATGGTGTTTACGTTCAAAAACGAGGCATATGTATCGGCTCCCGTTTTGCGCCAGTGCTTTGCGATATATATTTGGCTGAATGTGATAAGGGAATACGTAAGGATATCGAAAAATTGGGGGAATTCACAGTCTGTCGGTATGTGGATGATTTCTTGGTGCTTGCCCCGAAGTCCGTTACTGTTAGCATGGACTTAATCAACGATGTGCTGAATTGTTTTAACTTGAATTCACATGGATTGGCGTTCACTCATACAACAATGACGAAGGGAAGGCTGCAGTTTTTGGATTTGAGCCTCAACTTTTAAGGTGGCCATGTTTGTTGGAACTATGAGCCGCGAACTAAGAAATGGGGTTCTGCCCTTCAATTCTGCGCAATCCAAACTTGTTAAAAGGGGAACAGCATCGTGCTTAATGAAAGGTGTGCAAAATAATAGGCAATATTGCCCCGAGCGCAGCTGACCAAGCAGGCAGCGCACTCGTGGCCTAACGGTTATCGCGCTTGCCTTCCACGAGGAAAGCTAGGGTTCGATTCCTGGACGCGGGGACGCATTTTTGTTGACTCGGACGTAAAGTTCTGGTAAATTCGAGAACCGTGTTGCTTGTTCGAGGTCAAAATATTCTACACGCAGAATCTTCTATGCTGAATCTTCCAGAACCCCACGCATCTACATAAGGGCTCCGCGTGGGGAGCCGGAGTCAGTTTTGCCTTAGCGTTCGATCCTGCTGCTTCCCCGCTTGCGACGCCCGCGACGCTCTGTTGTTATCTTTCTTTTTCCTTTTATTTTTTGGCAATGGTTCGCCCCATAAAACATTCAGTTTACTCAGTCATTCGCTGGCTCATCGCTTGTCATTCTTAACAATATGCCACCAATTTCTTCTCAGGCCTTGGCCACTCAAGATGAGAGGTATGACCAATACCACCTAGAACACAAGGCCTGCGCATGACGTCATCGTTGGTAGATTTCCGACCCACCCCAAACGTGAAACACGGCGGAGCTCGACGAAAGTGCGAAGCAAAGCGGCTGACGCGTGCGTCTGGCGTCGCCGTGTGCTAGCGTCGCGCTCGTTGTGAGACGCTGAAAGACGTGCTGGCTGGCGACGCTGACGCCTTCGAGGGGTTCTGCAAGTCTCCACTAGTTGTGACGTTTGGGGAGGGGAGGGGGAAAAGGGAATTTGCGGGCCTTGACTTCTATATAGAACTTGTATTATCAAAGCACCTGGAAAAGTATACAAAATCGTCGGTAGTGCAGGCCTCGCAAAGCGTCAGTGATGTTAAACAGCTGGTGCATGGTGCTCATTTGCCGTGTTGGCATCTTCGCACTCTTCGCGTGGCGCGCATCGCACGTCCCAGGGGTAATTGCTGCCGCTACACAACTGGCATTAATCTCCAGTACTCACCGTAAAGTGCCCTATTTTTGGTAGTTGTTGACATCGGGGAAGTCGTACTTGCCGTCGTACTTGGTGTCGTACTTGGCGTCTTGCTTATAGTCATATTTTGCGTCGTACTTGCCATTGTTGTGGTCACAGCTGGCACTGCAATTATTGTGGTCGTGGCAGTTGGACTGTGTGGTGTATTTGATCAAAGTGTTAGTTATAATGTACGCGAGAGGTTCAACCGGCGCCAGTGTCTATGCGACTTCCGGGAGGCAAAAGGAAGCGGACGACAAGCATTCTACATTTGGGTGCTCCTGTGCATTCCTGTGGAAAAACGCGCGTGCATTTTGTCTCTTCGCTGGAAAATAACTTGGAACACCTTTGTTACTTCAGTTGTACCGAATAGTATGTACTTTTATTAACATTGAAAAAGTGCAATTACTTTAGTTAACGCATTTTTCTTCATCAGTGATCGATGCTTAAATTCGCTATATTCAAGGCCCAAACCTCTGCTCCACAAGAGGTGTGAAAAACAAGCGACGATTCTAAGCAAAATAAAAATCGAAAGGAATATAGAGTGTGTTCAAGGCTCGCCAGCATTCCGGTTATATCTTGCTAATAGGCCAGTCTTGTCACTATATATGAAAATGGTCCCCGTCTTGCATTTTTACGGACGGTTAAAACATTGAAACCGTGAAGAAAAAGTACGTGGGCTATGAAAGATGTGTCTTTTAATTATATTCTCTGCCCGGCAGCCTTTGACGGGCATTTGTTATCAAAAATTTTGAGCGTGCGGATAATGTTTTGAACGTAGAACAAGCATATTCGCACAGAGAAGAAAGAATAAAGCGGTACTTAGTTATTGAACATCGGACTATATTACATGGCGTTCTATTTATTTTGATCGCATATGCGCAGGGAGTTACTGATCTACTGTTACTGCGTAGTTCTTGCCGTCTCTCTTAGTTTTCCACATGTCCTTCGTTCTTTTGGCACGTATATCCCCCATGCTGAGAAGCGCTGACGCCGTGTTCGCACTAACAGTGTCCGACAGTGCACCATAAATACATGTACGAAGCCGTTTCGGCACCGTTTTTAATGCAATCAATTTGAAATAAAAACGTCGTAGCGGACCAATTATTTCATCTGCCTGACTAAGAAATGTTCCAACCTACCTATAGTCCGTTGCAACCTAAGGAGGCGAGGGTAAGACGGGCCGGGAAGGAGGAAGCAGACGGAACGCTAATGAGAGAAGGAGGTTTCCCCCTCTCTTCTCCAGCGTTCCGTCTGCTTCCTCCTCCCCGGCCCGTCTTACCCTCGCCCTTCGTTCTTAGGTTGCAACGGACTATAGTACGTACGAAATATTCGGGATATGTGCACTTATAATTGAGCTCAAGGAGAAAATACATTGATATTTCCCCGTATAAATGCATTACCAGGAGTTAGTTTTAATGCGAAAGCATTAACTGTTATATGGAGCGAAGCCGGCGTTGTCTGTAGCCGTCTGTAGAAGAAAACCGGCACCTCAATTCACATTGGCTGCGACGCGTCATACGGCTTCATAGCAACCACGTCATCGCTGCGAAGGAGTCAGCTGAACTGCTGGCGGAGCGGCGGGGAGGTGGGACGCGGGTATGCGCTTGCCTGACGTTAGGCCTAACGTTAGGCCAATCGTTACGCTTTGAGGCTCTAACGTCGGGAACCGGTACTCGCAGTTGTTTAACGTGAGGGGGAGATGTGGTTCCGCTGGCCAGACGTTAGGCCTAATGTTAGGCCTAACGTTACGTTTTGAGGTCTAGCCTCGTCAACCGGTACCCGCAGCTAGGGCGATGACGGTGATGAAAGGACACGTGGTTTCAGCACGCACCGCGCCGAGCTTTCATGCACTCCCGCAGCTGCCTCAACCAGCGGCGCAGCAGTCGCCAGCGAGCCAGGGCGGTCTGCGCGGCGCACTGCCGCACTCCCTGCCGGCGCTGCTGCTTCTGCTCCTCTCGGCGCCGAGAATACTTTCGCGTTCACAACTCATAAGAAGTGCTCAGGTGTTTTCGGAATTTTTTTCGACTTGCTGTCTGCTTCAATTTGCCGCAGCACACTAGCGCCAGTTAAACATCTAGCGTACATTATAATTACTCAATGCGTTTGACGTCCCGGGAGATCCACCCACGGACAGACTCGAATACGTGGTGTTAAAATACTGTGTGCAGTGAACACAGGAGGAACAAGAGTAAGCAAAAGTACTAGACAACAGACGAAGTTGTCTAAGCACTGGCTGACTCCAACCGAGGTACAAAAACGAATATCTTAAGGTAATCACCAAAATAATACCGTGCTACCTCTTAAATTCGTGATCTTTTTGTTTTTAAAATAAATCGGATTTAACAGACCGAGAAACCGTGTTTCTAAGGTACTCCCAAATACGGAATTTAATAGTGGCCTGGAAAGGCATTTAAAAAATGCTATTCATACAAATTGAGCAAAAGGTACACACACAAATTCACCTCTAAATGCTTTGCTTTGTTCCATTCCTATAGAGTTGCCTTTTCTCATAGCTGCTAGAGCGAACGTGTTACTTTACCTGGCGGTTAATATATACGTGGTCTCGTGAAAATTACGCTTACACTACGCTAATCTTTGCAAATACAAAGCTCAGCGATTGGTCTCCAGAGCGTAGCAAGCGGAAGTTTTGACGCTTTGGAAGGCGCACAAATCACACACCATACACACCAACGCTGAAAATGACGACGGACAGAATTTCGTTAGGTGAACCAATGCTACTATAGCTACTTTCACCCGCTCGGAAACGCCGGGGGTTAAAATGGCGCCAGGGAGGGTTTTCTTTTCTAAGCATCCGTGTTTGTTTGTTTTTTATTCAAATTGAAATCGTTGTTTTTTTGTGTTTTTTTTTAGACGTACACTGCAAGGGTGTTCCAGACAAAAACCTGCTATAGGCAGCTTGACTGGGTCTGGGAGCCTGTTACATGGGCAAAATCTCCAAAAATAGACAAAAGTAGAAACAATAACGAAAATTGTCACAGGTTATGCATTTATACAATAACGCTACAATTAAAACAAAATACCGAAAGTACACATATATAAAAAACTTTTTAAAAATACTATAAAAACATATGTCAAAAGCATCAAAACACTAGATGAAATGTGAGCGTAAATTGATTTTTTAAATCAGAAATACCAGTACAGTGATGTCTCGTTAATATGGACACCTCCGTTCCTGTAACCAATCGTCCATAATGAGAGTTGTCCAAATAACAAGACAAAAATGCTTGTATTTTCCCAGTTTGTCCTCGAAAGTGGTGTCCACATAGCGGGGCCTCCATATTAACGGGGTCCATATCAACGAGACATGACTGTATCTCAATGAAATGTTTGTACGAAACAACTTTGGCAACGTCGTAAAAAAGAAATTGTAAAAAAAAAAAATTGTGTGGCGTCAAGAAACAAGTAATTTTCCGGGCGACCATTATGGATGATGCTTTCGCACTTAAAGGGACACTCAAGTGGTTTTTGAGTTCGTGTTTTGATGATGACAGCTGAATTTAGACGCCCTAAGTATACCTAAAAACCAAAAAAGTATAGTCATACGGTGATTATTTCTTTAATAAAAATGTAATTAAAGGCCGCCAAACCTCGGAACCACCCGAAAACGAAACCACTCTCATTGGTCCTCGCACGCTTATCAAAAGCGATCTCGGGCCAATGGCGTTGGACGACGCTCCGTCGCGCAGTGATCCCGAGGTAGCCGCATCGGCCGAACCTCTTGTCATTCGAGCTTCGATCATGGCGGAGTTCTCTACGCTCGAGGACCTGACGCCGTTAGAGGTTGAAATTCTTCGGCGGACAGCCGACCTGGGGATGATTTCCTATGACGCCACTCCGACATGCGATGTGGACGATAGCAGCGCTTCGGAGTCAGTGTTCCGGTTCCGAGGACGACGAAACGCAGACCTTTTCGGGCGTTCTTCAATTTGCGGTTTGGGCAAGTCCTAACCAAGCCAACGTTTGACATCGCAGCGTTACCTCTGGTACGTGATGTCAAGTGCTGTCGCCACGTTGACTTTCGCCTCGGGAGGACGGAGGAAGGCTGGTTCAGACATGTGCAACGAGCGCGTATTTACGACTGCGTCTGTTGCAACCGGAACGACCGCTCAGCGCCGCGCGTACACACTACAACAAGCGCAGCGGGTCGTTAGCACGGCGACCGCTTCTATACGCCGCCGTCAGCTGTTTCAGCGGCCCCTCTAAAAGGGGACGCACTGCTACTCAATGCCGTAACAGAATATCGACAGACAGTTTTCTATAGCCAAAAGCTTTATTATTATTTTTTCTTGATAAGCTTGCAGGCTACAGTGGATGAAAAAAAAGATGCAGTACGCCGTCTTGGACGATCACGACTCTAATACACGACATTGCAATAGTACAAATATCGCCACACGCCTTTTCTACGATTATAAAAGACAATGCAATCTTAGCAGCGATATAGCAACGTAGAAATATGATTTCGTGATCAGATAGACGTTGCAGGCGTTCAGGATTGCTAACACTAATCACTTTTCTCCGGTGATGAAAACGCGTGAAAATTCGCATCCTTTATACGGTACGCGCCAGTAATACCTTGAACTTGAGCACACGCATGAAATGCGCCCAATAAGAAATCCGGGCGATGTTCGAGGACACAAATGCTTAGAAAGCACCACTGTAGTCGAAGTAAACAAACACGACGGCACGGGCGTTTCTGCTGTCTTGAGAGTGCCGCCACGACATCGCCGCACGAGTAGGTGGATCTTCCCTTCTAGTACGTGCTGGGTTATCATAGCGACACACGACGAAAATTCACAGTCAAGGATAGCGCTTTTACGCGGAACGATGAGCTTCCACCACGCCGACCACGCCAACGATCACCACCGACGCCATGTTCGCAGAGAAGAAGCCGGCCCGCGACTGGCACGACCGGCATGCAACGCGCGCCACCAGTTCTCCTCGACCTGTGATTAGTCTGCCGCTGCGGTTGTTTCCAACGCAGCGGAGAAAGAAAGGCCGCCAAAATTTTCAAACATACGATAATTTCATTGGTCCTCGCAAGTACAGAAAAGAGTCCGCACGTATTTTATTCCTGCGTGATTAATAGGCGGTTCTGCCTTCTAAAACTGAAGATACTCATTCACTGACACTTCCTTAACGCCATCGCACCAAAAAGTAGCTTCCCCAAAAACCGCTTGAGTCCCCCTTTAAATATCTTTTTAGCGACGTGAAGACGCGCAATGACGCACAATCGAAAAGCAACCGAAAGGTATTTGATTTTGCTCGCCAGAGGCGCTGCCGAAACTGATAGCCGCGAGCCTTCTGCAGATAAGTCGCCAGATGACGCGAGCGGGGCTCCAAGGGAAGAAAGGGGCTTTGTCTGTGTTGAAACGTCATTTGCGGAACAATAAGAAACGCTCTCACGTGTCATCTGCCAGTTGCGTATGAACTTGTTTCTGAGTGGGGGGGGGCGGGGGTGGGGGCAAATCAACGCCCCCCCCCCCCCCCCCGGTCGTATATTGTTACTAGAGATGGGCCGAACTTTTGCCGAATCTTGGGATTCGGGAGCTGAACATTTGCCGAACATTTCTAAAGATTCGGCAAAAATACACTGTTACCAGACTTAACGTTGATATTTAGTTTTTTTCCCACAAAAAAAAGGGTTTTCTTTTCTCTTAACATAAATACAACCTGTAGTGCCTATTGACACAGTTATTACTAAATAAGGTGATATTCTGCAAGATAATTGTATCGATGTCGCTTTTGTGTGTTAACATGCAATTAGTCACAAATCACGATTCGTGAGTTTTGATTTTGAGACTTCACCAGCGCACACCTGCAAGTGTGTTTATATTGTTAATATAAAGGAAATCACTGCGTTCTTACATTCTCTTTAAGTTGCCGTTTCGTGCGCGAAAATGAATGCAACGGTTGCTGAGCCTTCACCAGAAGAGATAACAATATTGTAAATATGTATGTTTTTGATTTGAGTCACTTGACGTCAGCTTTGCATGAAACTGTGCGTTTAATATTCTCAACGTTCCGTTTTTAACCTTTAAAATACCGGTTTCTGGTGTCAGGACGCACACGGACGTTTAGAAACATGGGGAGAGTTAGGAAATATCGGATGTGCAACGTCCAGCATGATAGATTGTTATGTGTTTAGTTTTCTGAAGATACATGGAAATCACGAAAGCAATATTATACTGCTTTGGCACAAACTACTTATGAGCCGAAAATAGGATGGTAATATTAGTAATAATAATAATAATAATAATTTTATTTGCACAAACTGGAAGGGGCCCATGTGGTGGTGTGCGGGGCTAAGCAGATAGGTGAAGACCCTTACGCAGAGCGCCTGCCAGCCCGCTACCATATGTGAAAAAACAAAACCGATATATAAATGTACAAAATATACACACTACAGAGAGTGCGTAAAACGGAAAGAAAATAAGAGTGAAAACATGTATCACATTATGACAAGGATGCCAGCTGCATCCCATACATTCCGGCAAGCTCTCGTGGCTCTGCCCCGTTTGACGGCAGTGGGCTGCGAACACTGAGCGTAATTGTCACTTGTCAGTCAGTATTTCAACTTCCTCGTTTCATCAATGAAAATGTCAAATGAAAATCACGTTATCTAGAATGCACCGCATCATTGGTCGCTTGCGCAGTGGATTGCGTAAATTACCTGTCGATCTTCTCTTCTTGAGGCAGAATGCATTGAAGAGAACCACACTCGCAAAAGCTCACAAACGCACAGTTACCGTGTCGCCTACTCCACATCTCGCCGTAACCGCTGCTGTACTAAACTGTACGATGGCAACCGCGCGACTGCGCGGCGTCCATTTGCGATCCATGTCCCGTCGCGTTCGCGCGCGTGCGCAGATATTTGCCGAATTTTCACCGAATCTTTGCCAAACCTTCCTTCTAAATTTCGGCATGTGCGGAACTTTGCTGAATCTGAAGTTCGACTGATTCGGTCCATCACTAACTTTTACGGCGCAGTTGATAGAACCCCTAGCAACGACGCTCACGCCGGATTGGCTGCTACGCAACGCGCGGGAACTTAAATTTCGGATTCGGACGGCGCGTCTGTCACTCGAAGCGCGTTAACCCCCCCCCTCCCCCCCCCCCGGCCTGCGTTGACGCCGCTTCGCGCCGACAGTGTGCGGCTACTAATTACAAAACTACTAACCTATTTAGCCCCCCCCTCCCCCCTCCTTCTACCCCAGTTACACGCCGCTTTTCAGCCGGCAACCCAAGCCCCGCTGTCCCCCATGCACATCCGTAAATAGAGTCCTATACGATTTAGTTCAGCGATGTTTCGTCAACAAATTTTTTTTTTTCAGTGTTAACCGTAAAAAAGAAATGTAGTAAATATCGCCATATGCCTCGACAAAACGAAATGTTGGAGGTAAAAAACAAAAAAAAATAAGCCCACACCGTGGATAGAACCCGGTTCTGCTACGTATGAGGCAGACATCTTACAACTAAGTTACGCTAGCGCTTCGGAAACTCGCATTGTAACCCCTGCCTATGTTGAAGGCGGCAGCGCCTATCTCCACGAACCAGCCAATCTGGCGTGAGCGCCGTTGCTAGGGTTTGTATCGCCTGCGGGTTAAAAATGTGCCCCCACGGGTCGGGGGCGGTGCCCTTAGTATTCCTTGGGCGCCGCTGGCCAGTGTTTGGCCTGCCCAGTGGCGGCTGTTTCAGGGGGGCAAAACACATGCCTTGCCCCCCACTCTGAGAAATGGGGGGGGGGGGGCAAGCGCCCTTGCACCCCCCCCCCCCCGGGTTGATACGCCCATGTCATCTGCTAACTGAAGCAGATAAACATGCTCCATCTGTTATAGTCGCGGACAATGTGATCAAACACCTGATCGAGTTGTGAACGTCTTTGAGCAGTCGACAAAACATTTATTATTTTGCATGCGTATGTTCATTTTGCTGCCGTGCACATACATTGACTGTCGACGAGAGAAAAGGTGCTTTAAAACAAGTACATCCGCGTTCGCGAGACTTCTTTCAGCAAGTGTATTGGCGGCGGGATGTTTAGGGCACCTTCCTATGGTTCCCTCTCGTTACGCCATTAGCTTGCGAACAACAAGTTCGAGGCTGTTTGTAATTAGAAAGGTGGAAGCATGAAATTATTGCGCCCTAACACTAATACTGCAAACACCGTCAATTTTTTTTTTTACATTACTCTTATTTTTGTCGATGAGAAATATTTTGCTGACGTCATTGCCAGCATTCCACCAATCGTGGCATGCCGACGACTGCGACGCTTTTGATAACTCACGTCACAAATACCACTGAGCACTATGTTTGTGAAAATTTCTCTCCAAAATAATACTCGATCTTTGGCACCCGAAGGCACTAATTTTCAGGGTGTCGAACCGGAACCGAACCGAACCGAACCGAAAACCGGAACCGAACCGGTATTTTTTTCCGGAACTGAACCCGAACCCGAACCGTTATATTGTTATCGCGATGAACCCGAACCGGAACTGAACCGGAAAAAAATAACGGTTACCGGCTCATGTGAAAACGGTTCGGGCACGCGCTGTTGACAATGAATGTGCTATCAATGCCATTTGTTTTTTTAAGTGCCGTCAACTGACACACACCTCGCTTACATATTTTTCTTCTCCACTCAGTCTTAGGAATATAAACGCTGCATCCATGAATCTTGACTTAGGAACCAGTATTGCGCTGGTCGCGGCTTGCACGGAAAAAAGAGAATTGAAGGCTGTGCAAAAAAAAACAAAAATCGCGTCACGGGATTTCATTTTCCTACAATCTCGTAAATCCTAAATGCTGCTGTGTGCTCATTTCAGAACACGTTTCTAGAACGTGATGTTGCAATTTTTTTTTATTTTGATGTTATTTTGATGTTATTTTGATTTTGTTATTTTGATGTTGCCATTTGTCATTTATAATTTCCGAATCGGTTCGCGAACCGGTTCAGCGCCCCGAACCGGTTCGCGAACCGGTTCGCGGATTGAATTAATCGAACCGGAACTGAACCGGAACAAAATAAATTTACCTGAACCTGAACCGTAACCGAACCCGTATTTTTTTTCGGTTCGACACACTGCTAATTTTTCTTTTTCTTTGGCAACGCTCGTCCAGCGTGGCACCGTGATGTAGAACTTGATCAGAAGCCTAAAAAAACTTTTATTTTCTGTCTAACTTTGCAAAAAAAAAAAACTTATACCACTGTTACACGGGCACACTTTACTGTAGCTACGCGAAGCCAGAGTTAGCGCACGATACTCGTTAACAACATTCTGCAGCTGTGCAGTCAAAGCGATGCGCGAACGTGCGCTGGAGCATTTTGAGCACCCATGAAAGCAGTGCACGCGCTCTCTTCACTTCTGAGATTATAGCGCGGTAAGTGTGCTGCCGCGTAGCAGCAGTTAAAGGTGAGTTAACCGCGGTTAAGGGTTCCCGTGTGACAGGGGTATTATAGTGAGCATCTGAGTAAGGAGCTGGAGATGGCTTCTGAAACTCCTCGTTAATTCTCAAAGCATGCAGACTATAGAAATGGAACCCCCGAGTAATCGCGGCAGGGGAAAGAATTTTATTTCGCCGGATCGATCTAGATTCACGTAAAATATAATTTATAGCCCTATAAATATATGCATATTCGATATTTATATCACCGAATAACCGAGTAACGCAGCCCGTTATTCGCATAACCGGTTATCCCGTTTTCAAGGTCGTATGGTTGCGCCTTTGAATAAGCGCATAATCGGTTCTTTCGAAACACCGGTCTGTACTGCTGCCAATAATCTATGCAGATAAAAAATGGCGTTAGTTTCTTGTACTCACCCTGAGATGTCCAAGTGCTGGTGGTTGTTTTCTTCGGGAAAGTCGTATTTGCCGTAGTACCTGTTCTTGTTGTTGTCACTGCTGGCACTCCAGGTGTTGTCGTGGAAGTTGCGCTGAGTGGTGTGTTCGGCGACCCGGGAGATCCATCCGGGGACTCACTTTTATACGTCGTGTCGAAATCATCAGTGCCTTAAACACAGAAGGAACAGACATGGGGAAAAAGCAAGAGAACAGCCGAAGCTGTCTAAACATTTCCCAACTAATAAACGAGAGAATTCGCTGTCACCTCTTCGAATTTCTGTTCGTTTTGTTTATACAAATAACCGTCTTTGGCAGACGGAGACACCGAGTTTCCAAAATACCCCAAAAATATATGATATAGGTGACACGGATAGACATTTAAAAAATGAAATCCACATAAATTGATCATGATTAAAAAAAATCTCCTCTACTCTACTTTGTTTCATACATACTCCATAGCTGCTGGCGCGACCGAGTAATTTTATCTTGCGATAGATATCTACGTGGTTTTCAGGAAGTTAGGATAAACTCCAATATAATGTTTGCGAGTGCAATGCCCAGCGTGCGATTGCTAGAGCCCAGCACAAGCGGGTTTGACGTTTGGAAGGCGAATAAATCACGCACCATTCTCAGTAACGCGAACAATGGCACCGGCCAAAAGCTGCTTAGTTGAACCAACGTAAACATAGGTCACTTTCGCCTGCGCGGAAGCAACGCGGGAGCAAACTGGCGCCCGCGCAGGTTTCCCCTCTGTAAACAATCGTTTTTTTATTTTTTTTTATTTCGAGCTAAAATTTAGATTGTTATTGTTTAGGTACGTTGGGAGCTTTTCCCAGAAGACAAAAAGCTGCTAAAAGAAACTTGACGGGGTGTTAAACGCGAATAACATAAGCAGCAAGAAAAAAACGATAAAACAAGAACAATATATTTTGCAAAATATTATGAATCCATGCAATAACACAACAATGAGAAGCAATCTATAAAATAAATCATTGCAAAAACTTATAACAAGAACGTTTAAGAGCCCAGGTGAAATGTGAGCGTAAATTGGCTCTTGACTTGATTCTAAATAGATTCAACATGACGAAGTTGGTTTATTGGGCTTCTATCTATAGGTACACCTCCAATCCTGTGAATCTCTGCCTCTCCGCCTGCTTTTCTCCCCGCCACGTGCAACGCAACTCATGCGCACCAGGTGCGGCCCAACTGCGCAGGAAACGTCCGCCATTAAATTGCAAAAGTTATCTATAGTTTGAGTTGCTCCGTCTGCTTAAATCTAGGATCTCTTCGCTAATCTATACTCGTTTTCACCTCAAGAAAAAAGGAAGTTTTGCGCATTGTTCATACGCCGCACGAAGTAATTCCAACAAGATTTGGCTGTCGGAAGAATTAATGCTTTTGGCGTTTGAGACGTGTACACTTGACAAGATCACAGATTTCTAATCTAAGATGTACCTAAATGTACGTTAATATATCCGTATAAAGAGTGCATTCGCATAAAGAGATACATTAGTAATGCTCCGGGAGGAGCCAGACTCTCGTTTACTGAGGTTCTTGAGGTGAAAACGAGTATAGAGAGCCTAGATTTAAGAGAGGGAGGAGCACCCCAAAACCACGTAGATCGTTTGCAATTTCTGGGTGGATCCATATCGGCTGCATAGATTCCGCGCCAGTGCGCATGCGTTACACGTGGCGGGGAGGCAAGCAGGCGGAGAGTCAGAAGAGCTTGCAGACGATTATGGCGTTCGTTACCTGCTCGCTGCTCGTAATTGCCAACGCGGCCTGTAAACCACGTGACCCCAATTAAGCTGTTACTCTGCAATCCAAGTACTCTATGCGAAGCTGCGGAGCAGATTTGTACGGTAATCATTACAAGTAATCAAATTACTTATAATCGATTACCATATATCCTTTAAGAAACAGCTCGACGCCATGACGTGACCTCACATTTTCATCTCCTCGTGTCTCTCGTTGCTCGCTGTGAATGTGGCCTAGCGTTCCAGGCACATGACTGGTGTAATTTCCTCCTCGCTTCGGATATTCAAATACTATATTGCGCGAAGAAAATGTCTTAAGAGTCTCAAAATGTAATTGAAATGAATCGCATTCATGTACTTTGAGAGTGGCATGTAAATTTATTTCTGCAAAAGGTTGCATTAGGAGAATTTTTTTTAAAGTGACACGCAAGGCTTACATTTGCTGAGCGTAATCGGCGGGAACGCTAGTTACTTTCTCCACGCGAGTCAATCACGAGACATCATATTCCGATTTTCTTTGAACTGGCAGCTGGAGTTTTCTCAGTTGCTGAATGACGTTGCGTCGCAGTTTTGCGTTGGCCTCGCTTGATAGACAAACGAGAAGTATTTCAGCAGCTCGGGAGTCTACGACCAGGCAATAATTTGGTGAGAATTTCTCACCGTCACTCAACTTCCGAGAAAGGTGTCGTGGCTTATTGTGCGCTTGTTCTCAGCATTTCTTATCCCCTGGTAAATTTTATTTGCTGTACGGAAGAATCACAAACTGGGATTCCCAAAGGAAGCGCAGGTGGTGTTCTAAAATAGGCTGCGCTGGCAAATGGGGTTTGCACGTATAGCAAGTGGTGCAGAAGGTGCGGGCAAATCAAAAGTCACCACTGCGTCCAGGAAAATTATGAAGTGTCAAACTATTCTACCATTTTCTTCACTTTCAATAAGGCGCAGTAGATATTTTCGGAGCATTGTTGACTGATTCCTGACGTACCTCAAACGCGAAACACGCCGGAGCTTAGCGAGAGAACGCCGCCAAATGTTCTTCCGAGTGCGACTGACGTCGCCGTACCTTAGCGTAGAGTTCGTTGCGAAACACTGAAAGACGCGCTGGCTGCGACGCTGACGACATGTAGGTAATCCTGCGTGTGTCCACTAGTGATGATGTTGGGGTAGGGGAAGAAGCAATGTGCGCGCCTTGCCTTCTAGATGGCATTTATACTCACAATGCATCTAGAGCGGTATACATGTTCGGCGGTAGTGCAGGCCTCGCAAAGCGTCAATGATGTTAAGCTTCTGGTGGCGCTTATTTGCTGTGCCGGAATCTTCAAACACTTCGCGTGACACGCATTGCACGACTCATGGGTAACTGCTGCCGCTAAAGATCGGCGTTATTCTCCAGTACTCACCGTGAGGTGCCCCATGGTTAGTAGTTGTTGTCATCGGGAAAGTCGTACTTGCCGCTGTATTTGACGTCGTACTTCGTGTTGTACTTGACGTGTTACTTGGCATCGTACTTGCCGACGTTGTTGTCACTGTTGGCACTGTAGTTGCTGTTTTTCTGGTAGCTTGGCTGGGTGGTGCATTCGACGACGCGGGAGATCCACCCAGGGATTCATTCGGATATGCGGTGTGATAAATATCTGTGCCTTGAACACAGGAGGAACAAATGTGGACATAACCATTATACATCTGTTGAAAATGTCTAAGCATTGACTGACTCCAACCCGGGTGCAGAGCAGAGATAGCTTAACGTAATACCCAAATAAATAACCTCTTGGAATTTTTACCCTTTTTCTCTAAAAAAAAGAATCACTTTTAACGGACCGAGAAACCAAGGTCTCATGAGCCCACAAAAAACGGATTATAATTGTGACCCGAGAAGACAATTAAAAAACCCAATTCACGTAAATCGAGTATAACACAAATAAAATAATTCACTTCTAAATGCTCTAAATTCTTTCATTTCTAGTTCACAATGCTGAAATAGCTGCCGGTGCGAGCGTCTACTTTGATGTTCCGGTAAATATTTAGGTGGTCTCGCGGAAGTGAGCCGATACACTATTCTAATGTTAGATGCAACCTTCAGCGTGCGATCTTCAGAGCCAAAGACACTCGACTTCGACGTTTTGAAAGGCGAACGAATCAGGCATGATACACACGAACGCTGGAGATGATACCGGCCAAGAGCTCTTTATTTGAACCAACGTTACTCTAGTTCCTTTCACTTGCGCTAATACACCGCAGGGGCAATAACACGCCCGCGCTGGATTTCTGTCTCCTACCATCCGTGTTTTTCAAATTAAAACTCAAATTGTTATTTTTTCAGACCTACACTGCCAGGGTGTCCCACACAAAAAGCTGTTAAAAGCAGCTTGGTGAACTATGGGATCATGTTACGCAGACAGCAACTTCAAAAGCCAAAAAAAAACAAGAAAATCATAACTTGGCACGCATTAAGCACCAATACAACAATTCAGCATTTTAAATTATATTTAAAAAAAAACATCAAACAAAAACATATCAAGAACTTTCAACAGCCTAGGAAATATGTGAGCGGAAATCGCCTCTTGAAATCAGAAATACCTCTCTGAATAAAACGTCATTCATGTAGAAATTTGGAGATATTGTAGAGGTGGTAGCCTAGAAAATAATTTGCGTGGCGACGAGGAACCAGCCATTTTTTCCTGGAAACCGGCATTGACAATGCTTTTGTATGTAGCTATTTGGGACGTAGAATAGAGGTAATTTATAAATGATGTTGACGAAAAAGGAAAGCAATAGTAGAGGACATTCCTACATGTGTTACGCGTGAATTACTTTGTATCAGAAAATGAAGGTTAGGAGTGATAAATATACGGTACATTTGCAACATAGCGCCAAATATTATTTTTGGATGCCTTGCGCCTTTTGCGCGAATTCTAACTTTAGCCAACTGCCACGTCTACTACGCGCTAAAGGTATTTCTAAAATTTACTGACTAGTGGTTTCACATCACTTTCGTCAAGTTTCCAATCGGAACCAGAAAGTTATCTTCAATACAGAAAAGAAGTCCAGTAATAAATTATTGCTAATTTTTCGACTTCTCCTGACAACTAGCCTCCTATATTATGGCCCCTTGCCCATATGACACAAAGACACATTCACCGACCACATTGATGTAGCTTCCCAAATTCTGTTATTCAAAATTTATAAATAATAAAATACTCGTATATCGCCATTATTATTAATATAATGCAAAATATCTGAAAAGAAATTTAAATCCTGTGTTTTAACGTCTAACTAAAAGGTTCCAAGACGTTGTTACGAATTTGGATGATGTGTGGCAATGACGCATTTTTAAATTTGAATGAAAACCACAGAATATATTTGAAGCTCCAGTGATGAGTAAAACGTGTAGGCTCTAAAATCGAAGTGCATATCCAAACAGTGTTCTCCTGCTTTGTATATTTAAGCTTCGGAGGTGTTTTGAACGCCAAATTTCAAGCCAAGAGAATTTAAAAAAAAGATAGTACTTTGTATAATTATTCAGGCAAGTCCTAAATTTTAATACAAGAAAAAAAAATGAATGACTTCAATTAAATGGATTTGTTATGTCCAAGTACCTTTAGAGGAGGAGAACCCAGAAATGCAGGAGTTACTTATTTGAGCGGACATGCAATCTAAAAACGGTCAGTGCGTTAACGTTCCCGCAGAAGAGGTGAGAACAAATCATCGCCAATACCGATGGGGCTCATGAAATGACAAGGAGGCAAATACTTCAAGATCTAAAAGTAAAATCTGAGATGTGACGAAACACGGTGCAAGCGCGTGAAACGTCCTATGCTCAGCATCACATCGCAGACATCAATATTAATCTTAAACACGGTTTTATACTAATTCGCCGTGATCCCTCCGCAGGTCTCTGTGCTCCGCTCTCCAAATGCTTTTCAAAAATGTTGACGCACAGGATATGTACAGACTGCAGATATGCCACGTTACTTTTTTCTGCGGCACTAATTTGTAGTGATATTTCGTTAAAAAAAATTGGTAGCGAATTACTTTAATTACTCATTACTTTATAAAAATATTAACATACTACAGAAACTGCAGCAATATGAGCCTCCGAAAACCCGCTTGACCAAAGCTCAAAAACGAGAACTCACGCCCATGCATTTGTCAGTAATGCATGCAACTATGCTCCGTTCATATACAAGCTGACAGTGCGTCAAAGATCCAGGCACGAGACCGCAACTTTGAGAAGTTGCTCCTACGCTTCAAAGGCCTGTTTCAAAAAGAAGCTTTCATAGATCGGTTCCTTACCTCCGAATCTCCTTTGCCTTTGTCTTTGTCTACAGAAGCTTTGTCTGCAGAAATTCCAGGGATCATTTGCGGCCGCCGTAAGCTAGAGGAATCGCGGACGTGCACGGTTGCAACTCTCGCTGAATTGTCTGCTTGCAGATGAACGGAGTGAACATACATTCTTGCTCTTAAATAGAATATTTTATTTTTACAAGGACTACCATAATGCAGGCGTTTATGAAATGGAAAGTTGTGTTGCACAACATTCTTGAAATACCAACGTTTCTTTATTGTTTTCTTAATAAGTCTACGAAAAAAGTAACGTGAAAGTAATTCGTAACGTAACGAGTAAAGTAATCCGTTACTTTTCAGCGAAACCAATTTGTAAGAGTAATTCCATTACAATTGAGGCTCGGTAATTTGTAATTGTAATCCATAATATTTTTCAAAGCAAGGGTACAAGTCTGGTGTCACGTCCCGATGCACTAGAGCGCCAAGGCTGGCGGGCGGAGCACTACCTCAGAAAAACTCGCATCCGCACTGCAAATGAGTGTGCGAGAGAAATTCCGATACGCAGAGTACAACGAGCACTTATTTCACTCATATGGTTCTCTGTTCGGATAGAGCGCTATTTTATATCGGAGAAGTAAAGGCACTTTCACGATCAATATGAGTGCGAAGACTGCTCCGCGTGGCCCGCGGTACTGTCAGTGCCCGCTGGCGATTGCTCTTTAAAGTATGAGTGCACATACCGTCTCTTGTAGGCGAGAGAGGTGGCGCGAGAGAGGTGGCGCCATCTCTCGCTGGTTACCACATCTCTTTTCTCTTGAAAAGTCAGCGTAGAGCGTCACCATCAGCGTGGCTGGGGTATCGCAGTGGTGACCTTCTTTTTCTTGTTCCTCTTCGCAGCTGCGGTCCCGGCTGAGGCTGACTCTGGTTAAAGTCACTGGGGCTCTGTTCCGTGCCGGTTGTCTCTTTCCCCGTGGAGGTCAGTTCTTGTCGAGAGTCTGTCGCCGGTCGTAAGTGTTCACGGGTTCTTCGGCGGACTTGACCTTCTAGGGTTAGAATGTTGTAGGACCTCGGCGCTGGATGTCCTACGACTATGGCAGGTGACCATGGGCGCCGCAGGGTGTTGTAGAGGGTGATTGTAGAGCGCGTGTCAATGTCTGGCAGCGTTCTTGAGTTTCTATCGTAGTTCGCCTTTTGTTGCCGCCTTATTTCTGTGAGACGACGTGTGTCAGCCTTGGGTGGCACAACAGCGGGCAGCAAATGTTCCGATCGCGCAGGTAACAGTGTCCTTGTGTGTCGGCTCATCAGTCTCTGTACTGGCGATTGGAAAACATCGTTTCGTGGAGTGTTTGTTGCGCCACTCAAGGAGGGAGCAGTAAAACTCATCACTGTTCGCACTCTTTCGCAAGAGTTGTTTGGCCTGTCTCACGGCTCGTTCAGCCATGCCATTTGATCGAGCGCGGTAGGGGCTTGATGTAACTTGCTCAATCTTGAGGTTTTCCAGGAACTGCTTGAACTCCTGGCTCCCAAAAGGTGGGCCATTGTCGCTTATAATTTTCAATGGCAGTCCGTGTGTTGCAAATTCTTTAAGGCAGAACTCTTTTACTTCGGAAGCTGTGGTGCTTTTCATTTCTTCTACCTCGAAATGAAATGAGTAAAAATCCACCAGGATTATGTAGTCTTTTCCTTCATGAGTGAAGAAATCGGTCCCGTAAAACTGCCAAGGAAGCGTTGGCAGTGCGTGGCTCAGGAGTGGCGTCTTCACGTTTCTTGATTTGTACTTCTCACATTTGCTGCATTTGTCATGTTCGCGTTCAATGTCACCATTGATTCCAGGCCAGAACAAAATTTCTCGGGCTCTTCTTTTCATTTTGTCATTGCCCGCGTGTGCCGTGTGAAGCAAGTTGAGAATTTTGGACCTGATGGCCGTTGATATTATTATCTTGTTCGACCGTAGCACAAGGCCGTCTTCCTCGTGGATCTCCTCTCTGTAAGACCAGAATGGCCTTCCGAGTTCAGGAACTTGATCTTTCTGCTCGGGCCATGACGTCTGTGCATACTCGCGCAGTAGTCTCATCTGCGCATCGGCTGCAGTTGCGTCTCTTATTTCATTCAACCGATCTTGTGTGACAGGTATGTACTCCAGTGCGTTGACTTGAAATTTCTCTTCTACTTCTTGCATTGTTTCCTTCGTGGGAAAGCGTGACAGTCCGTCCGCTAGCTGCAGTTCTTTTCCAGGTATGAATTTCACTTCCAACGAGTATCTTTGGAGAGCCATCTTCATCCGCTGCAGTGTCATCGGGCACTGATGCAACGGTTTCATGAAAATCGCTTGTAACGGCCGATGATCGGATTCTACTGTAACGTTTGGTTGGCCGAATATGTAATGGTGGAACTTGCTGCAACCATGAACGATGGCCAGCATCTCTTTCTCGATCTGCGCATATTTCATCTGTAGTGGCTGTCAAAGATCTCGATGAGTACGCTATTGGTCTTCCGTCTTGTGTGATAACAGCCCCTACGCCGTATTGGCTTGCGTCGACTGACAGCGCAATTGGCTTTTCTGCAGTGTAGTAGGCCAGCACTGCTGCCTTCGTCAAAGCGTCTCGCAGGTCTTCGAAACCTCTTTGTTGATCTTCCGTCCATACCCATGCGATCTCTTTCTTCAGCAGTTCTCTTAGTGGTGCCGCACGCTCGGAAAGTCGTGGTATGAAGTTCGACAAGTAGGTGATCATTCCGAGAAATGTACAAAGTTCCTTGCGATCTTTTGGTTCTTTGACCTCCAGTATGGCTTTGATTCTCTCTTGGTCAACAGGTACTCCATCACCAGTCAGCACTTGTCTGAGGTAGCCAAAGTATGGCTTTGATTCTCTCTTGGTCAACAGGTACTCCATCACCAGTCAGCACTTGTCTTGGCAAATCGAATCTTCTTTGGGTTAAGTCGTAGATTCACCTCTCGGCAGCGTTGGAGCAAGTGTCGAAGATTCTCGTCATGTTCCTGACGGGTCTTTCCTCACACCAATATGTCGACCATCACGACTGCTGTTCCGGTGAGTCCATCTAGTACTTCGTTCATGACACGCTGAAAAACTTCAGGGGCTGTGCTTATTCCGAAGGGCATCCTCTTAAACCTGTACCTTCCATACGGAGTGCTCATGGTGCACAACTTTGAACTCTCTTCATCAAGTTCAATCTGCCAGAATCTTGAGGATGCGTCTAGCGCTGAGAACACTTTCGCTCCCGCGATTCGAACGGCAATGTCACCCATTGTCGTCATCGGGAAATGCTCTCTCCTCAGGGCTCGATTCAAGTCAACTGGGTCCATGCAGATGCGCACTTTGTCGTTTTTTGCGACAACTACCATGAAACTGGACCACTCTGTCGGTTATTTTACTTTTGTCAGAACTCCCTGGTTCTTCATTCTTTGAAGTTCACACTTGACCTTTTCTAGCAGTGCCACAGGCACCTTCCTGGCTGGGCGAACGACGCCTTGTGAACCTGGCTTCACCTTCATGTTGTACACAAATCCCTTGACCTTTCCCATTCCGGGGAAAACGTCTGCGTATGGTCCGGCAGGGTCGCAAAGATTTGTACCTGCTGCATTTGTGTCTTCGTGTTCTCTTGACACTGAGGCCAGACGCTTGATCATTCCAAGTTTTTCGCTCAGTGGTCCTCCTAACGTCACCGGTACCTCTTCCTTGACCACGAAGAACTCCTCCTGTACCGTTCTGGCTCCATTCCACACTGTCAGTGTTGTTCTCCCACACGCTTTTCTCTTGTGGCCTAAAAACGATGACAGTGTGGTGTCGCACTTCCGGACTTTCTTGTTTGATAATAAACGGAGCAGTCTCTCTGGGATGACTGAGCAATTGGCCCCGGTGTCCAGCTTGCAGCGTGCGCTATCATTTTCTATTGTGACTGTCTCGCTCCATCGGTCTTCTTTCTCTATCTTATCTACGGTTAAATGGCACAACAGATAATCTTCATCGCTGTCGTGCGTATCCTCGCGCTCTACTTGTCGTACTTTGGGATCAAATTTTCGTCCTTTTTTCGACTGGCGTCGCTGACGGCTGTACTGATGTCTGGGTCCCGCTCTTGCAGCATTTTGCAAAATGGCCTAGCTCGCCACAACCAAGGCACTGTATTGCCAGAAGCTGGGCACGTGCTCGCGCGATGAACGAAGCCGCAACAGTGGCACGTGCCTTGGTCCGCTCTTCTGAGCGCCTTTACTGCCAGTGGGTCCTCGTGTCGCTCGTCCTTTCCCGGATTTCGTTGAACTGTTCTACAGTTCGTTCCCTTGTTCGGCATATCTCCAGGACTTTGTCAAAGGTAGGATTGTCGTTAATCAGTTTCTGCTGTAACTGTCGGTCTTTAGTTCCGAGTATTATTCGGCTTCTTAGCATACGTTCTTCGACGTCGCCGTATTCGCAGTTGCGCACAAGCACCCTCAGTTCCGTCAACCGCTCCTCAGAATTTCTCACCTTCTTTTTGGTCTCTTTTCCCAAAGATGAATTCGTGGTACGTGAGGTTGATCGCTGGTTTCATGTGCGCCGCAAACTTATTCTTCAGGACTTCTAGTTTAACTCTGTCTTCCTCGTTATCGAATGTGAAGGTAGTGTAAATTCGCCTACCTTCTTCTCCGATGCAGACGAGAAGTGTTGCTGCTTGCACCTTGTCAGGTTGGTCCATGAGGTGCGTTGCTACCGCAAACAGCTCGAACTCCATTTGCCACCTCTTCCATGCGTTCCAGGGTCCGCTTGCCAGGTCTAGCGGTTTCGGCGGTGGCAGCAGGCTCGTCATGGTGGTCGCTGTTCGCTCACTTCGGCGTTCTTCGCGGTCGCCACCTTCTCCAGGCCTACTGTCCAGCGTTGCTTCGTTTCCTTGAACCGCTACAACCTAATTGGGCTTAAACCGCTGCCACCATGTAGGAAGCAACACGCATCAGCCAGCAAGGAGATTCGAACGAATGATCTTTATGTCGCGCGCTCCGCGCTCGTGTTCAGACCGCGGCATCCCAGCGAGAGAGGTGGCGCCATCTCTCGCTGGATACTACAGTGTCTAGCGATCGCCGCACCACTCTGCACTTCCGGTTCTTCTGCTAGCGAAATACGGTCGGCGGAATCACGAAACTGTTCACAAAAGACAAAGCACATTTTTGCTAGATATGTGAGCCAGCTGAAATAACAAGTATAAATATTTTTAGGGTCATCTTTTTTATTATGGAAGTTTTGCTGATTATTCCCATTACTTCGATTACAACTCCCGGCAGATACTTCGCCGACGCCTTAAAGGGGCTGTGCAACAATTTTCAGACTTTCGCCAATTAACCGCGGAAATTAATCTGCGTCACCTATGAAAACGAAAAACAGAAAACCGCATTTTCTTCCGAGCGCTAGTTCTTATTTAAAAAAAAAAAAGAAACAAATCGAAGGTCGCAGTGCCTTTCAACTCCCCACGCGACTTTCGAGTGACGTACACTGGAGGTTCCTGTGGTTTCCCCTTGGGCACTCTCTTTAGAAACCCCAGCCGCTTCCTCCGCGATTGACGACTTAAAAAGGATTAGCCTCGTCGAAGGTCGCGGTGAGCGATGGACACAAAGGACGGTTCGTCACGGGGCTGACGGCGAGTGCTGCAGCGGAGGGGGACAGGCTTTGTGGACTTCCGCGTACCTCCAGAGACGCCGTCATTTTAGTTCCCCATTTCATTGCATTGGGCAGTAGCATTGGGCGCTGCAAATCGGCAAATAATTAGTTTTTTGCCTTGCAATTACGCAGCAGAATAGCAGTTTTTCGGGGAAAGGTGACGCGTTTTTGGTCACTTGGGCTTGCATGAACAATATAAAAACTGCAGTATGGCAATTCTTTCAACGTTAAAACCGTTGCACAGCCCCTTTAAAGCATGCATCATATTGCTATCGAAGGTATCAAAACAATCAACTAAGACTCATATTTTTTCCTTCGCGTGAGTTTTGCGACAGCAAGGAACCACCAATGCGCCCAGGCAAGTAGTTAGTGAAGTGCGAGCGTGGGCGATACCCGTCATCATGGAAAACAGGGCGAAAAAAACGACGAGGACATCCCGTGTGTTTCTTCTACGTCATCGCCGTTTTTTGTTTTTTTTCACGCTGTTTTCTATGATGAAGCGTATCACCCATGATCGCACCGCGTTAATTTCTAGCCTCTGCTTATTGGTGGTCCTTTCGCAAAACTCGCGCGAAGGAAATAATAGGCAGTCTTAGTTGATTGTTTTGATACCTCCGATAAGAATATAATGTATGCTTAAAGGCGTCGGCGAAGTGTCGGGTATTGTTATCAGAGTCATAGAAATAATCTACTAAAGCTTCCTTAAAACTCCTTAGACAAGTTTTTTTTGCAGGCGCACATTGCTAGCGAAAAATTCGTTTCGTCATTGGTGAACAGTTTCGCGGTTTCGCCGACCGTTTTTCGCTAGCAGGCGACCCGGAAGTGCAGAGCGGTGCAGCGATCGCTAGAGACGATATGTCTCGACCGCAAGGTGCACATATACTTCAAAAAGAAATCGCCAGGGGGCACTGATAGTACTGCGGGCCACGCGGAGCGGTGTTCGCACTCATGTTGATCGTCATAGTACATTGTGCTTAGTTTCATAAACATTCTTGCCATATTTCGTAGACATGTCAACTCTTTAGACAAGTTGGAGAGCGCGCAGGCAACACTGACATAAAGTCGTTTCGCCATTGCCATAACAATCCAATGCAATCTTTGCGTTCGTACCCGGACCCGTATCTCCCTTCCTCACGTGGTCCGTACATACGCTTCCGTGTTGAACATTCGATCCGATTCGTCTGCATTTCCTAATGGCCACTGGCTCTGATCCCGGGTTGTCCTCGCCACGTCGCTTCCAGGCAGAATTTCAGACGGCTCCTTGGAGTAGTATTAAGTAGTTGCAAGCAGGCACGGCTTACCAGCCACGAGAGCTTGATAAGCACATGACAAACTCGCCTCCGCATAACGCGCCCTGGTGCCCTGATACGAACGACGGAGCAAATATGCCGTGGTTTCTAACAACCTCGTGATTGGACCCGGCGGCCTGCAGTAGCATTGGGCTTTAGTCCGCGGTAGGATGAGATGGAGTTTTAGTCTTCCCAGCACTAGTGTGTATGAATTCCTGCGTGTTTCCAACCGGTTAATTGGGGTCACGTGTTTATGGACCGCGTTCGCAATCCCAGTTGCGCAGGAGGCATCCGCCGTTAAATTGCAAACGTTCTGTGCGGCTTTAGTTGTTACCTCTCTTAAATCGTGGCACTCCACGCAAGTGAACCTCCAACAACGGGGATCGGTTGCAACTTTATTACGGACACCCTCGCGCAGATTCGCCGTTAGGGCGCATGCTTTGCCTTGTCACGTGGCAGGGATGAAAGCGGCTGGAGAGGCGAACACGTGTGGAGAAGATCACAGATGTCGTCACGTCCCCTGACCTCGTATTGGCAACGCGGCCCGTAAATCGCGGGACCTTTAATGAGCAGCTGGAAATACTCTGGAATCCAGGCACTCTACTACTGAACTCCGGAGCAGACTTGCATGGCACTCGACACAGGTATAACGAAATTGATCGTGAATGGTAACTTTTCAGATTAATTTTGTAATACTTTTATTACATTTAGTGCGAAGCGAGCACAACGTTAATCTTATTATACTTTTGAGAAGAAGAAAAGTATTTGTAACCATTACAATATAGTTTTGCCTCCCCTTTCTAATGGCTCCGATTGCTCGTACAAGTTCCAAGCGTCCAAGGAATCCTAGAAACACGTCCCCGTCGGGAGCGTGATTTAGAAGAATGGTTGGATTAAGAGGATCGCTAAATTTTACTTGGATGATTCTAATCCAATATACGGCGCGCAAGTTGATCTGCTCTTTGCGTACGTCGTGCGTTCGCTTAAACCCACGTGTTTCCATCCGCCTGTGTTTCATTCACCCCGACCTCAACCGATGATTGCGAGCGCTTGACTGCACCGTCATCTCGCGTATCCTGCGTATTTTGTGTATTGCCTTTCGATCGGTGCGTCCATCCTTACGTTCCGATGCGCCGAAAACGCATTTTGGAGCACTCGCTGTATTGAGCAATGCGCAAGGCTAACCATTTTCAAATCATCATAAAAATCTGTCGTCTTACTAACATAAAGTAATAAACAAAGTAGCTGTTGCTTTTTTTAAAGTAACTGCCATTTACCTTTCTTCACATACGATCAAGTAATTTAATTGAATATTTTTAATCAACCGTTTGTGCAATTGCAATTCATTAGAATGCCCGACTAACGCGTACAAAGTTGCTCCCAAGCATGTGACGTCACCATGTGGACAGAAAGTGAAGGACGGTAACAGGCACTTCCTGCCTCTTCTGGTCTGCAGCGAAAACTGGCGCTGGTTTGCGACCGAAATATGAGACAGAAAGAAGAAAACAACGCACGCCATTATAGTTGCCATTTGCACCTTTTCGGCTGAGTAGGTCGTGCCCCCAAATAATTTACAGTGTCTTCTTCGCCACCAAAATATAGCACGCATTGTCCCACGCCCAGTTTCTGCACCAATGCAGAGCTTGTAGTCCGAGCGAGATAGGAAATTTTAGAACAGACCAGCATGTTATACAAAATGAATACACGACTTTCAAAAAAATTGTATGGCAAAATAGTGGCCGTCAAAGACCTCGAATACATGCGGCTGGATGGCGCAAGCTGTCGAGAACGGGTCCCACTCTCCCATTTAACGTTTCAGAAAATCACCCATATATGTATATTATATAAACATTTTAATTCTGAAACTTTGGATACCTCGTTCGAATTGCTACTGCTAAATTCAAGCGGAAACTGAGCTCTCAACGTTATATATATTTTCTCTGATAATAAATAAACTTCATAAACGTTTTTCAAGGACATCCAGCACTTTCACGCACATTTGTATTGCTTACCGGAAATCGTAAAGACAATAGCGACCGTCAGTGCTCCGGTAAGCAGCAGGAGGAAGGGAACCGCCAAGAGCATGTGGTTGGTCCTTAAAAAAAGAAAATGTCTTATATTAAAGTACTGCGAGATCTCTCTTCTTTCTTATCGGAGAGTGTATTATATGAGGTGCATTAATGGACGAGTTATTTCAGCAATCACACGCGTAGATTTTATATAATATTCGGGCAGATTAGTTATAACTTATAACGTAAGTATATAATATGAAACGACATAACCTGAACTCTTTTTCCACCGGAGGCGAAAAATCGAAAGCATGTTGGTAAAAGTCCGCTTAAACAAAGAGGCATGTAGAAGCGAACAAAAAAATGAAAGCCGCTTACAACTCTCTGTAAGGCCGAATTGGAGCGCAGCTCTTGAGGAGGGGGAAGGTGCGGAGGGAGGGGGTTCACGGACCTTGGGGGTCACGTGACCTCAGGGGGTCACGTGACCTTGAGGTGGTCACGTGACCTCGGGGGCAGCGTGACCTGGGGTCACGTGACGTCGGGGGGGTCACGTGACCTCGGGGGCCACGTTGCCTAGGGGGTCACGTGACCTCGGGGGCCACGCTGGCCTAGGGGGTCACATGATCTGGGGGTCACGTGACCTTGGGGGTCACGTGACCTTGGGGTGACCTTGAGGTTACGCCGACGCCGACGGCGACGCCGACGGCACCGCTCAAGCCAGAAAAGGGTGCCTAAGAGCTGCGCTCTAATATCGCAAGGTGCCATCCATTTGCATACCTCTGCGAAACTCACTCATGAGTGCATTCAGTCACCTAACTCACAATCACCGATCGAGCATGAGGTGAGAGTGAATGAGTTTGTAATCCTCGAAAACCTATGAGCATGAGGTTGAGTGAGGGTGTAAGTTTGGTGAGTTCATTAGTTCGGTGAGTTTGTGTGTTTAATGATGGACTTGATTTCGGTAAGAGGCGTGAGTTTGTGAGGTCGGTGAGTTAGGTCAGTTCATGAGTTCGGTGAGGGGCGTGAATTCATAAGGTCGGTGAGTGTAACTGTTGGGCGAGGCATAAGGTCCCCTAGTGACCATAGGTTGGATGAGGGTCTGCTGGGAATGTCGAAGAAGGGCGGGTCATGTGAACCCTCCGCACATTTTCGGGGTAGTTGAGTCGACCCTCACTTCGCAATGGCGCTGTTAGCTCGCACGGCTTGTTTTCTACGAGTGACGGGAAAGGAAGAAATGCACCTATTGATTAATCTGCGCTCTTCGGCTCCGGCTCGCTTCGTGGCGGCTCGGCGTGGTCTTTTGCCGCTGGTCGCAGCTTCGCGTGGCGGGGTGACGAGAGAGGGGGTGAGGGTCTTCTGCTCGTCTTGGTCGCTCTGGTGTAGACGGCGAGGCACCGATATACACGCGGCGTTTTGTTGTTTCGTGAAGGAGGAAAACGGGAGCTGCGCCGGTACGGCTGAAGGCAGATGTCGCTATTTCGAGCGCGCTCGTCTTACACATGGTTCCTAATCCGGAAGCCAATATTCAAATGAAAGCCCGCTTGGAACTGTCGCGATTTGTCTGTATACTCATTAGTACAAGTAAACTCCTGGAGTGCTGTAAAAATATACGAATACACGTCTTCGTGATCGAGTACGCCTGAAACGCCGGACTTGTACACTATTGGTTGTAAAGTCTGCTACATTTATTTGGTAGCATATAAAAAGTTAATTTGATTGTGGATTGTCAGAAAAAAAGTAGAGACGATAAGTTTGTGAATTACATTCAAAAAGATATGAAACACATTTTTTCTGTCACTCCATATTGGTGAAAACAACACGACGTTCCTAACCTGCCATCCGACACCCCGTTAGTCGCTCGAGACGGCCATTGAGCAGGCGGAGTACTGGCTACACCCTGAAATGCTTTGTGAATAAAGGACTTGATAAAATGCTGCCGGATGCGCCAGCCAAAATACTTAAACACGCACCGAAACATGCAGGAGACGTACCCTCTAAAAGTATGGGCAGCGTCCCTTCTCTCCAAAGTCATCTAATGCATGAAATTGAGTAGTACTTCAGAAGCGATCGTTGACATGTAAAAACAAGATATTGCAACAGTTCCTTCTGAAATGTAAGAACCTATTGTTTAAATCGCCTGGACTGAACAATTCGTGCAATGCAAAGAAGGAGCAATAGGCACTTGATGGGGTTAATCGAGTGGGGCCTGCTCTTGCTGGTAGCACCATAAGGATAAACCGAAGGACGGAGTAGAGGGGAGCGAAAAAGAGGAGGGGCAGAGGAGGTTCGTGGAGAGGGAGGAAAGGGGAATGGACAGGGAAAGGGGAGCACAAGGGGTTGGGAACCGGAGGGCGGACGGGGAGAGAATGGTCGCAGAGAAAGATAGGGGTGGAGCTGGCAGGGGGAGGGAGCGAAGGCAATGGTGGAAAGGAGTGGGTAGAGAGGGACGGGCGGGAGGCGGGAGGAGATGGAGGCAGAAGAGGTAGAGTGAGGAGGGAGGAGAAAGTGATAAAAGTAAGAGCGAGGAGCAAACAAAATGAAAGGGGAGGGCGGAGCGAAGAGAAAGTAATCTGGAGAGTGATAGAGGGGTAGGGAGGAACAACAGGTGGGCAAGAGAGAGAAGAGAGCGAATGGAAGTAGGTGGGGAAGAAAAAGACGGAAAGAGAGGTAGGTGAGGGGGAAGGTGAGTGATGTGGGGAGAGGAAAAAGGAGAGGGCGGAGTGCAGGCAGCGGTGAGAATAGTGTTAGTGTTAGCGGGGTCAGGTGACGTGAATAGATAACTTGACATCAGTTTCCTCGCTAAATTTATCAAGAAAACTGACTCGGTGTATATGTCACGGGATGTCAGTTCGGAAGTTAGTTGGGAAACTGATTAGGTTTATAGGTCTCTTGACCTTCTATTCCCTGGTCGGTGGAAAAGCCAAATTGGTGCGAAGATCACGTGACGTCATTTGTTCTGCTAAATTTAGCGGAAAATATACGCACGGAACGACGGACGGACTGACATCCCTAAGTAATTTGGGGGGGGAGGAGGGGGGGGCTTGTTGAGGGGCATTTTATGCTTTAAAGACGGTTTGTAAGTTCGGTTTTTTGCAGCGCTTGTGACAAACAAATCACGGTCAATAATAGAATGATCCCAGCGACTCAAGAAGCTCAAAAAACAATTAGACCAAAACATGTGATATGCGGAGGGGCAAGATGCATGAAGTTTCCCCACTATGCCTGGAATGTGTCAGCGACTGCTGTGTTTGGTGTCCTCTACCGCCCATGCGTCAAAAGTGGCCTCGAATTTCTAGCAAATTACGTCACAAAAGCTGGAGTGTCAGGCCGTTGTATGTCGCGTTTCTGGCGGTTGATAAGTAGATCTGGCAAGGAACAGAAGCGACCTCATGTGTCGCTATCGTCCCTGCGTCCCAACTCTTGGCTGCCGTAGCTTCCGTGGGCTGTGAAGCCGGAGAGTTCCAGTCACTTTAGTTTCACTTGTGAACATCGTTTTTTTTTAGATCTATTGTCGTAATATTTGCTTCGTCATTAACTTTGATCCCTCTATTCTTCGGCCTCATTAGTTGTCTTGTTTTCCACAGGAAAGCAAAGTCGCAGCTCCCTTTACTGCGCAGATTGCTATAGGAGTTTTTTTCTAATTCATCTCGTCGACGTTTTCAAGCGCACTTGGATTGCGTACTTCCACTTGCATTGCACCACATATAGTCGCAATGCTAAACCGTCAGTGGCTACAGTTTATTCTTACCTGATATCTGAAATAAGAAACGACATTGTTACGATCAAAAAATATCGAGGGTATAGATCGGCAGTTCCTTTTTTAACATCACGAAAAAGTTCCTACCTTCTTTTTGCGATGGAGTGGGATCGAATAGACCTCTGTCAACTCCAAAATCAGAGGCTGCAGTGGCAAGACATCGAGAATAATATACCCTTCAGGATAATGCCCTACAGTACTACAAATACATGGGAACTTCTTTTATTTTTTCAGTCGATACTGAACTGAAATGCAACCATTAAAAATGTCTTCTATAAAGCGGAAAAAGAAATCTTTGGACAGAGAGAGAAAGTTAGTATTTTCGGTCTAGGGCTCAAATAAATAGCATATAAGTACAAATATTACTAACTGTTGAATATGCAAGCCCAATTTAGAAACCATACACGCAACAAGATAAAAAAAGAAAAAAATATAGAACGCCAAGTGTAAAACTGTGTCATGTTTTCCATTCGATATTAACTTAACGAAGTTGAGAGGGCCCGAACGAAGTAAACACGCGAGCGTCGTCTCTTACTTCTAGGCCTTCTCAGCGAGATACAAACGAGGAGTCTGGCCCGGTTCACATCGCTGACTTGAAGGGATACTACCATCGCGATGGGGAAGATGGTTAACATGAGGCTGCGGGGCGACACAGGAAATTCCCTGTTCCTGCCTACTCGGGAGCGAGCTCGGGAATGAAAACTCGCCGAGTTAGCCGCACGGTACACGACTCCGTCGGAAAGCTATTTTAGAGTAGAGGCTATGGCTGCTGTCACAATCTGCGGCAGAGTATTTGTTCGTGGTGTGTTGTTTTAACAATTCCTTCTGCGCAGAATAGCTTCTTGGAAAGACCGTCATAGACGGAGTCACTCTGAAAGTCCCCCGGAGTAAACACGAGTCCATCCGTTTTCCCAAGTGGTCAGGGGGCGACACTTGTTCGGCCTGGCGAACGGTTCAAGCGGGCAGTTCTACGCCCGTGGGGACCTTCAAGTGGAACGAGGCAGATCCACCCGCGTCGGGGAGACCAGGTTGAAGCGAGTGTTCTGTTGCATCGTGGTGAATGAAACAGCGAGAGATGGACACGTCGCCATTGTCTGCAGACTTCGCTAGAAGAGTCAGCTGAGGCCGCCACCATGAAAGAGCGACGCCGAGGGTCCCACCACCACCTAAGCCGCATTCGAGCGATGCAACGTGGCCAATCTGTCAACACCAAAGGCAGTCGCCTTTCCCGACACCCCAGACGGGCCCGACCAGAGCGTTGACCTGTCTTCTCAGTCCATCGACGTGGAAGAACACCTCTCTGAGGCCCATGACATCTCGAGTAGCGGAAATCCTTCGAAGTCCGGGCCTTAAGAGGAGGAGAGTGTGCGAGACGGAAGGTGGAAGACGACAGGGCGGAGGGTAGATGTGACAGGCGGTCGGCCGAAGAGACGTGAACCTCAACTTGACATTTTATTGCGCCGGACCACTCTTGCCAACGGCTTTGAATTTTTAGACATGTGAAGTGTAGCGATCACGACACATATCGGAGAAATTTGAACTTGCTCCAATCGCTAGTCTATGAGATAGATGGCGCTAAACACAAACTGTCGCTTTGGCCCCATGTCTCCTTTTACCCCACATTATCCTACCAATAGTACCCATAAGCGTGTGTAGTGAACGAAAAATTTCATATGAATATCTTTGCACCGCCTCTATCATCAAGCCTACCGCAAGCTGGATATGAGACGCAACTTGTGTAAAAGAGATAATGAAGCAAACATTTCAGTGTTCATAATAAGTGGCATACGATCTTTCCACAAGCCAGCAGCCACCGGTGTGCGGGAGCACACGCAACTAATGTGACATTACAGTGCTCCATTCACCCTTAAGATGACAGCGAAATATATAGACTCCAGGTAAAACAAGAACAAAGACAGGCTTTTCATCTACACGGTGGCGTCAGGTGTCAAATGTAGGCGATTAATTGGTCTAACAAGCACGTAGCTTTCACTTATGGAAATGAAAAGCCTGTTTTTATGAAACTTTTGCCCGGAACCCAAACATTTCCCTGTCATCTTAAGCGTTAACGGAGGACTATGACGTCAATTTCGTTGCGTCTGCACTCGCACACCGGCGGCTGCTTGCTTGGGGAAAGATCGTGCGCCATTTATTATGGACACTGAAATGTCTGCTTCAGTGTTCCTTTAAAGGGGTAGGGAAACGAAATTTCAGCGCTCATTTTCTAGCTTGAATGTGTTTGCATGTTGCACCCTAACCTTAAAAAGACCAGTCTTCCGTTGAAAGGCACAAGAAAACTAATTTTAAAGCTAAATAAACGATCTTACAATGGGCACCTGGTCGATGCATACGGAGCCTATTTGGGAGGTAGTCTAGCAACGTTGTGGAATCTGCTACGTAGTCGTGATGTAGCAGATTCCCCTGGAGCAGCGCCGCTCTTTGGAAGTACGCTCAACTGTTTAAAGTCACCTCGGCCTGAACGTGTTTGCCCCTTTCGAATGAATGCGAAAGCTTGATAATGTGGATGCTTGGGCAAGTTCGTAATTCATGCTGGGATGGAACAGTGCGGATGAACAGTCACACTCACATGCACACAAAAAAGCAAACAGACTCGCAGCGCTGACTTTCAACTCAGTTCCTTATTTCTTCTTCCTCAAATCTTAACTTCTACCTTTGCCGTTAATGAGAACAATTTAAATTTTTACACACCAGAGACCAAATAGCCAATACACATTAAAAATAACTAATAATTAAATAAATCATGCAATGACAACTAAAGAAAATAATACTAATCATACAAATAGTAATAATTTGCATGATTTATTTAATTATTAGTTTTTTTAATGTGTATTGGCTATTTGGTCTCTGGTAGTGTAAAAATTTAAAATTGTTCTCATTAACGGCAAAGGTGAAGAAGTTAAAGATTTTGAGGAAGAAGAAATATAGAACTGAGTTGAAAGTCAGCGCTGCGAGTCTGTTTGCTTCTTCTGTGCATGCGAGTGTGACTGTTCATCGGCGCTGTTCCATCCAAGAATGCGAAAGCGCGAAAGTCAACCAGACGCCATGATGGACTCGTTGAGGCACGTCGCAGGGTTGCTCGTGTGACTTTGCTGTACACTTCGAAGCCGCTCACGAAACGCCCGTCACCCCGCGGGCACTTCCAACGGCTCGGTTGTAACGCGCTGACGGTATTGTGCACTACTGTTGCATTCTTCGCCACCAGTCCTCCAGCCTCCTTTTAGTCCTCTCGACTGCGTCGCTGCACTTCCAGCTGGGCTGCAGTGCCACTGCAGCGCGATTTACGTCCACACTGGGCCAGCACACAGCATCCCTGCCTGTGTCCCCAACTCGGAAGCCGAGGGCTTCTGCCAGAAATTGTTCGTGTGAATGTGCCTCGTCTAGATGTAGCCCGTTGTCTGGCGCCTGGCCCCAATCCACCGGGTGTCTTGGTACGAGACTTGGGCAGGAGAGCACAATATGCTTGATAGTTTCCTCGGTTTCACCACATGCCCGGCATGATGTTGATTGTACCTGTTGGTCAAAACGCTGCCTGTACACTAGCGTTCTTAGCCCTCCCGCACGTGCTTCAAAAAGCAGGCGGCTGCCCAGGCTATTATCATACAGGGTTGTCTCTGTCGATATTTCATTTTTCCAGCGGTTGTACACTTGCAGGGTTGACTTTGAGCGGGCCGCCTCCGACCACTGCACAGCCTCTTCCTCGCGCACTCTCTTCCGCACCTCCAGTTCCCACTTTTGCTCTGTAGTGGCAGCCACGGGCACAGTAAAGAAGCCATATTTCTTTTCCAGCTGGTACAGTCGCTTTCTCCACTTTGTCTGTATCCCTGTCAGGTGTATGTACACAAATAGTCGTTTGGCCCACCGTCCTCGGTCCATGAGTCGCAGACGCCCGTCGTAGCCGATCTTGCTAGCTGCTTCTCTGGCTTCAAACGATGACCATCCAAGATCTCCTTGGACAGCTTCGTTCGCCACCATGCCATGGCAGCCTAGGGCCTGCCTCCCAACTTCGCGCTGCCGGCGCTCCAGAATGTCCCTTACGTCTCCAGGAATGCACACAACAGCATTAGCAAACGTTAGGCCAGGTACCATGGCTGCTTTCCAGAGTTCCCTTGTAACCAGAAATCGATTGCAGCTCCATAGGTTACGCTTGCGAAGGACACTGGTGTTTCGCACGGCCGTCTTTCTGAGGTGGAGATGGTGTTCCGCTAGGTATTCTGGCTTATTTGTGAGTAGAATACCCAGGTACTTATAGGTGCCTTGCAGGGGGATTCGTTCGCCCTTCAGCACGCAGTGACCAAGACGCGGCTCTTCAGGCCCGGCTAGTTGCACGACTGCCGACTTTTTGCTGTTGAAGCGAAGGCAGCGCGCATCCGCCTCTTCTACACAGATGACTAAAAGCTGTTGTAGTGCCTCTACACTTTCCGCTGTAAGTACGATGTCATCCGCAAAGGTGAGACCTGGTAGCGTCCAGTTCACTGGCTCTCCTTTTTCTAAATGGGTGAAACAGAATCCTACCCCCGACTGGAGCAAGCGCCTCTCTAGCCCCGACACATAGAGGATATATAAGAGAGGAGAAAGCGGACAGCCTTGTCGTAGACCTCTTGTTACAGTCACTTGCTCCGATTTGGCACCATTCATCTCTGTTGTCACCGCGTTGCCCGAATACAGACATCGGACGAGGGCCAACCACTGCCGTGGCATGTCTAACTGTTCTAGGTGCTGGAGCAATAACTCGTGAGGTACACTGTCGTAGGCTTTCGCAATGTCAAGGAAGCAGCACAGTAGTTTTCTTCCTTCCTTACGGGCGACCTCAATACACTGGGTGATCGTAAAAATGTTGTCCTCCAGTCGGCGACCCCGACGGAAGCCTCCCTGCAGCTCCGTTAACACCCCATTCCCCTCTGCCCATGCTGCCATGTAATCTTTCACTATATGTGCGAAGGCTCTGTAGATGGTGGACGTCACTGTAAGTGGCCGATAGTCCTGAAGATGTTGTCGGTTGCCTCCCTTCTTAGGGACCAAGACAACCCGACCAAGCCTCCAGTCTTGGGGCACGGGTTCTGAGCCACTGAAGATTGCACTGAAGATCTCTGCCATCTGCTGCCTTGTCTTCGTTCCCATCGATTTAAGAACAGAAGCCGGAATCCCGTCCAGGCCCGGAGACGTAGACGTCTTCAAATGCGCGAAGGCCCGTAAGACTGTCACCCACCCGATGACCTCCTCCTGCGAGTGTTCTGCTGTGTGTAGCATCGGTTGAGAGGATGTATCCTCTTCGGTGGTAAAGTTCTCCCTCAGGTAATCCGAGAGGTGGGTGCCAAGGTTGCTAGGTTCCTCCCCTGTGCTTTCGTCAATGATGGCTGCTTCCTGGTCTCTACCCTCCAACGTTCCGAGGTAGGCCCAGAACTTCCTCGGTGCGTCCCTGCCGCTGCATCTAATGTCCCGGACAGTAGCCAGATCCGCAGTCCTTATCTTCTGTTGGACCAACTGTTTAGCACTTTTTTCAGTACTTGATAACTGTGCCATTTTTTGTCAATCTCGTCAGTCTCTCCTGTACGGAGCGCCATTCGGTGCTGCAGGTTAGCCTCCTGCCTGGCATGGATGGCTGACTTGACCTCACCATCCCACCATCTCTTACGTCGTCTGCGTCCAGCGAGCCTTTTTGGTGCGTGTCGCTTAATCAGGTCTTTAAGCACTGTGATGTAGGCTTGATATCCAGTCGCCTGTTTCCTGCTTTCACTGTTCTCAAATGTCTCCATGATAGTCGCCACTGTCCGCTTGCTCAAATAAGTTCGCCGTGGGCGTTGATATCGTTCCTGTGTCTTTTTCCAAGTGGCCTTGCTGAAGTCCAGCCTGAGGCGATTATGATCACTGCCAAGGCTGTGCTCGCCGCCCTCGTCTATCAAAACTCGAGCAATGCTTTTTCCGAGACGGTGAGACGCTAAAGCATAATCAATACAGGTTTTGCTTCCTCGAGCGCACCATGTGACCTGTCCCTCACATGTTGACCGCAGGTTGAGTACCTCAAGTTGCAGCTCTTCCGCTAGCCATAGGAGCCGCCGCCCATTACTGTCCTCCCACCCGTCCAACTCACCAAGATGGCCGTTGAAATCTCCCATGATCAAAATATTCTTACCGACGCCGAGGGCCTTCGCATCACTGGCAACACATGTCACACTCGCTTGGTTCTCATCCTCCCGCGCTCTTCCCACAGCAAGATAAACCACGCACACTGCCACTGGATACTGTAACAGTTCTCCTGTCACCCAGATGTGGTCTTGGCAGGTCTTGTTTACCCTCTGCCAGGATGCCGAGCTGCGGCATAGGATTCCTACTCCCCCTCCTTTTCGCTGACCTTCCTGCCGGTTGCACCCGGTCCACTGCCAGTCCGGGTGAATAGGCGGTTCCTCAAGGTCACGAAGGTGTGTCTCTGCAACCCCAAAAAGCACGATGCTCTCAGTGTCCATTGCTTGATAGAGCTCCTGCCATTTCTGCTCCCGTCTTGCTCCCTGGAGGTTGAGAAACCCAACTCTTTCCGTCACCGTGTTTTGGTGTTTCCGCCGTCTTCTCCTCACCACTCGGCCCTTCACTACATCACCGTCGTTACAGCGTCTGGGTTGTCTTACTCCTGTCCGGTGGTCTCCAGCTGCCTCCGAACAGTCTGTGCCACCATGGCCTGTATCCATGGGGGTGGGTCCAGTGGATAGCACCCTGGTATACTCGAGTTGGGCACAAACGGGTATAGTCCCATATTCATTTGCCGTGGGTTCGGCATCGCCACCCATGGTGGGTCCATGCAAGTTGATTGTGGCATTTGTCTGAGATGGAGGCACGTCGGTACCGGGACCGCTGGGGTTCTTTCTCTGGATGGTGCTAATTCCCCCATGATAGACTTCTTTTCTGGGAGCGCGCTCCCCTGCATTGTGGCGCATTCCATGATTGGCCGCACCTCTTGACCCCTGGTGTCCGACTTGAATCTCGGCCGTGGGGGGTATCCCATCCAGGTCTCTCTGGACGGCGATGGAGCTTCCGGTCTGCTGTCGTGCACCTGACTTCCTTCCAGGCCTCGGCGGCGTACCTGGCGGTGTACTACTTCTTCTGTACTTTGTGTCAGGCTTTTTTCGTCCAACTGCTTGGGATACCAATGACCTCCTGTGTTGCTTCTCCTCTTCCTCCGCTCGCCTAAAAAAGTTTCCGCGACTTCTGCTAAGCGGCCCGTCACCACGTGGGTACCTTCTTTATTGTAATGCAGCCCGTCCTTCTTCATTGTGGCTGTGATCGCGAGGTCCCGAGTTAGGTCCACATATTTGGCTCGTATTTTTTTGCACATTTTTTTGAGCCTGGCATTTAGCAGCATAGCTGCTGCCTGCATCTCCTTGCCTCTGCTCGTAACTTCGGGGATAGAGCAAACCACCAGGGCACCTTGTCTCGTTCTCCACTTGTTTTCTAGGCACTCCACAATTGCATCCGGTTGGTGTCCTTGCAAAAGGTCGTTCATCCCAACATGTAGGATGTACATCCTAGGAATTCTCCTCGCCTGTCCTTCATACTCTGCGATCATTGCATGAACTACAACTACAACTACAACTACACCACTACAACGCTGACAACGCCACCAACGGCAAAGCTCATAACCATGCCTGTCTTGCCACGTCACGGATGCGGGGAGTATTTTTTGGTTGTTTTTGTTTGCGCCGGATATCCCATGACGCATCGCGCACTCCGTTCGCTTCTCTTCGAGCGCTCGCTCGAGTGCACCGTTTGGAACGAAAAATATAGCCAATCGTTCAAAATACAAAACGTGCGATTGTGAATTACGGTTATTATCCGTCGTGCTCTGACCCATTTCCGAACGAAATTTGAATATTTCAATTTTTGTTTCCGTACCCCTTTAAGTCTATCCACTGAAAGAACTGACTGTGATACTGTAGGCAGCAATGGTTGAAAAAGATGCGTTACTCTGAGCCGGGGTCACACAGCTTTTACATCATAGAAAAGACAGTCTGCAAAGACGAATCCCCATAACGTATGTGGCCCGAATGCCGCGTGGCAAGTTTCTTCTTTAGCTCATTGCCATGTTGCATTTGAAGCACGGATTGTGAGGTAACTCGCACTCGTATTTGTATGCAAACTGTCTTTTGTATGATGTATAAGGGGATACTCAACCAAACATTTCAGTGTCTATAGTAAGTGGCTCACTATATTTCAATGAGTCAGAAGCCGCCGGTGTGCGCAGAGCACACGCAACAAAATTGACGTCATCATATCCCCCATTCAAGCACATAAGGCGTGAAGGGGGATATGATGACGTCAATTTTGTTGCAGTGTGCTCGCGCACACCGGCAGGCTGCTGCCTCATTAAAAGATAGAATGCCACTTATTATAGACACTGAAATGTTTGGTTCAGCATCCCCATCAGCAGTGTGACCCCGCGCTTAGTGTTCGAGTCCCTTTGGAAAAACAGCATTAAATTAAAAATATACATTTAAAACTAGACCTTTGTAACCAATAAAAATTTAATGGAACTTTGGGTTACCAGAAATAAAGTGTTTGGCGTATGCTCGGAGGACAAGCACTTCTAGAAGTAGATGTATTACAGGGAGATGAGTACGCAAAGATCTGCTTTAAATTGAAACGGTTTTTGGTTGTTTTTTCTACATCTTTAGTCTAGCTGTCACATGGGTGATATAATGAGTGATCGCATTCGTAAAATAAAATTAAGTTATTTAACTTCTTCATTCATTTTCCCAGATCACGATGTAGAGAACTGAAGCTGCAAGTTCCCTGAAATAAAAACAAAAATTCAACGAATGTTTTTGGACCACCTTTTTTGTTAATAATCTTGCAATATAAAAGACACCAAATGTGCGGTGAACAACATGATGGAGCAGCACATGTAGATATAAAGCAATGAACAAGTACAAAAAGGAAACCGCTTACCCATTTTGGACAATCTGATTTCTTCCTCTAAAATAATAAAAAAATGAGGGTGCTGTGTAAATTTACATGAGCGACGCAAGTACAAGAGGAACACACACACAAAGACTGCACGACTCCGAGACGGTTTCACTTTAAATCCTGCACGATCCTATACTCTGTGTCAATCTTCATCCTACCGCAACCAACGCCACGATTGGATGTACCTTCTAAAAGAAGTGCAGAAATTACGTCGGCAAAGTGCTCGCTGACTTTGTGAGTATGCTGTACCCGGCTGGGACAATCACGCACGCACGCTCACACACACACACACAAAAGTAAAGAGTCGTGATTCATTAGCAGTAGATGATTGGTTTAGTGAGGGGCAGTAAACGCACGGCGCGGTGTCAATTCACTTTTGGTGAATTCTGACTTTATGTGAAATGAAGTGATAAGGCTATAGAAACCGCGAAAGTTGAGATGTCAGTCTGGTGTAAATAATATTACGGCATATTTCAATGTACAACAGCGTTTTTATTTTTTCAAGAATTTTGTTGGCGTATTGTTTCTTCCCGCAATAAGCAGGAAAACAATCCTTTTTTTCCTCTCAATAAGTAGGAAATTCGAGTGCGTCAGATCATCCAGCGTGGTCTGATTTATCGTTTCACCGACTGGCTCAGTGGTCGCGCTTCAACATACATTTCACATGTATTGTGTAAGTAAAAATTAATATATTTAGGTATACTATTAATATTACAAAAGTATAGTTTGCAAATATATACTTAAAGTAAGTTTTGAGTCTATTTTAAATGTATTATTGTAATTATTATAAACTTGGTGCAAAACTATTTTGAAAACCTAGAAAATAAATAAAGCACCAAATAAAGAGTACTCATTTCTGCCCCGTAACGCCGCTTTTCAATCTCGTGCGTGGCAGCACAGACAACCATTTGGCAAAAGTGGCTTTAACATTCCGACAGTCTAGCAATTGCAGCTGGAATTCATTCAACCCTCAATAGGTTTCGCTCACAATAAGAGTTAGCCAGGCCAGGCATGCGGTGACCCGTCTTCGTAATGAAGCGTCTTTGACGCTGTACGCAAATTAATCAGCTCAAAATTACTTATCTGATACAAGCTCTTATTATAGTATGATCTTAAATGCATTCCTGTTTTGTCAAAAATGAACTTTCAATTACTTTAAATATTGTGTCCAAAAAAGAACCACTATAAAAATTCAGTTCCACGACGGGAGCCATTTAGGAGAGGCGCAGCAAACCCGTGCACTCAATTGCCAGATTTCTTTTTGCTTAGAACAAACAGAAAATGCCTTGTATATCAGGTATGGTCTTGGAGATCAATGAAGATGACAGGCGCTTCTAAACAGTAACGAATATCAGGCATAAAAAATGGGAAAGTACAAGAAATTGTGTTTTAAGAGTTACTTCTCACCGCGAATTCGGACTAGCGAATGAAGAGTGGAGCCGCCAACAGCCAAAAACCTTCATGTTGTGGCAACATAAAGTTCGTCTTTTTAGTGGGCGACAGTCCCCACCTATTGGCCGAATTCTCTCAGTATATCGGTATTTGCTTTTTGGGATTGATGGTCACAACTTTTGCTATTTCACTATAACTACAAGCACTATTTTAATGAGATTATAATCATACCATTTCGGAACTACATCTCCTTCTGATGCTTTACTTTAAGTACACTTTAAATTTATTATAAAAACACCTTCAATAACGAGGTAAATAAATTTTTATACACTAAAAGTATTTTTTTACATATAGTTTAAACACATGACTGTAATACTACACATGTCTTACACGTGTTTCTGATGTTTTTCATATATATATACTATATATGATACTTTCTCAAATTTCCGGCATACTTTGTTATATTCTGAATATATTTCGAGTTCGTGTCTAATGCACAATAAATATATCTTTGGGCGTGGACAAAAAATGAAATGCGAGTTTAATACACAATTAATGTTGTCACGAATGATAATTATTAAAGCGACGAATGACTGAAGAAAATTAAACGTTATTTGGTGCGAACTTGTGCCCAAAACAAAATCAAAGAAGACTAGCGTCGCAGCCGTTGATGTCGGCGAAACAGCACGATTGAGCGCTGGGGCGAGGCTGACTCCTGCTCGTCACGTGGAGCAGCTTTTGTAGACGCGTGGGCTTTTAGAACTATCGAAAAAGAAGGTAGAACATTCGGTCATCGAACAAGAAACAGGGTTCCCGAATTTACCTGATTGTGACATTTACAGAGAAAACAAAAGGCGCGCCCGCTCCCAGGCATCGGAACTCGGCCCTTTGCGTGGGAGCCAAACATAAACATTCGGCAGCGGGCGCGATTGCTAGGAGTCACGTGTTGCATTACTCCACTACACTCCTATCAGGCGTTGCACGGTATCAGAGTTCATAGTCTTATCGAGAGCAGTACGGCTTGAGGCGTACGACGTGGAGGACTTCAGGTCGGGGTGGGTGGCGTGATGATGTTGTTCTTCCGTCGTGCATCACCTGGTCGTTCAGATCTTCGAGTCGACGAAGTACCTTGTATAGGTTCGAAGTATCGTTTCAGGAGTTTCTCGCCGAGGCCGCTGCGACGAATAGGTGTCCCACACCGACACCCTGTCTCCGCGTTGCAAGTCAACGTCCCGACGACGAAGGTACACTCTAAGAAAAAAAGGAGGAGAAAGGTAGCAACGGCGACTGTTCCTCCTTGTTGTGATCAAGTTGCCCAGAGAAGGGAGGAACGGAAGTTTGGATAAAAGGAGGAGTTCCAGTTCCTCCCTGTTCAGTTGGCGCAGGGGTAGAACATCGCACTACTGACCAAGTGGTCGAAGGTTCGATCCCTGGAAGGAGCGGTGTTTTTTTTTTTCGTTAAGTTTTTTTTTTTTTTATTTACCAAGACAGGCATAAACAAACCCAGACCGATGGAAGGAAAATTAAAGTCCTTATTATCCACCGACGCCAAGGAAAACTATACAAATATCATTGCTACAAGCTTCATCAGCGCGCTGTTTGATAAACAAGATTTGGGCACCCAGGTTGGATCTAAGCCGTTTACGCAGGGGCCAAGACGACGAGGTCGGTCCTTCAGTCGTTTCTTTTGCCGCGGCGTTTTTGACATTCACAAAGAAAGAAGTTTAAACACATCCGTCATAAACCGCTAAGCTTCGAATCGTTGCCGACACTGCTACGTGCACTGGGCGGCTGCGATCAGGTGCGATAGCGGCGAGCTTCGTGCCTCGGCCTCTTCGGCCACATTTCGTAACTCGGCAGCCTCGGCCGCCTCGACTGCCGGGCCCTGACCCTGCACTCTAAGAAAAATGGAGGTAAAAGGTAGCAACGGCGCGTCTTCCTCCCTTCTACTGACGCGCCCCCAAGCGGACTCGAGAAGAAGGGAGGCATCTTCTTTCGGTTTCGTTGTTCGAGCACGTCGCGCAAATAAATGTTGTTGAGTTGATTGAGCTTCAGCGGCAGCGAAGGCCGCCGTTAATTCCGTCTTCTAGTCCAAACGTGCAGAACATTTCAGTTGCATTGCCGTTTTTACCACTAATTTTTTCAAACGAACAAATGAAGCCACTAGAAACAGCGAAGTTCCGGAGCAGTGCCAGCAGCGTTACGTACACTGGGTAAGATGGCCGTCTCTGGATTGCGGGATTGCGGGACGTACGCGGCTCTACAGTAGCGGAACCACGCGGAACTGTATCGACGTTTTCGACGTTATGGAAATCGCAGGAACTGTGTCCAAGGCAGGCAGGTTTTCCTGCCGGCTGCCTGGGCGCCTTCCGTGCTGAGTTCGGTTCTGTTTTCCCGTGCCGAGTGCCAACCGGCGTTCAACGTGGTTCTGTATTTCTGCGTGTCAGCAACATAGCAGCAACATCGTGATGGCAGTGTTGTGCGTAGTGAACAGAAGACTGGAATTATCGCCGATGTGACCGTGTGTTCGCGTATCAGTGGTGTAACAACAAGATGAGATGACGTAAACTGTCGGGCATTGATGCCGCTGGTTTGGCCGTGATCGGAGAGGGCGGGGTGTCGCAGGTTGACATTCTCCTTTACATTAGAGAGTTTAAGACCACTTGAGAAATTAGGTGCAGTCGATCGACGTGCGGATAGTCATGTTGGAACGCTGGTCTGAACGGTAAGCTCCTATCGTACAGTGGCCAATGTGACTGCCGGTCCCCGAGAGCGATTGCGCTCTGGTGAAAAGACTGAACAGTACGAAATAATGACGGAAAGTACTATATTTACAATGAAATTTTAGCATGAAAAAGGTAAAATCGAAAAAAAAGCTATCCTTTATTTTGCTGTTTAAATATACTACGGTTCCTGGAGAAACTGCCCTCCAAGTGGCGCGCTGGGATGAGCGCTAGACGTTTTCGAGCTCACCACGGCGTAGCTCCGTGCACCTGCCGCAAGTCGCGGCTTCGACTGCATTCAAGTTGATCGAAAAGCACGGTGTCGAAAAGCGATCTCTCTTCCCGTGAAGCATCACTTCCAGCTGAGTGAATATCCGCTCTACACAGATTAATTCAAGACGGCAATTGCAGCCGTGCGCGAACAGCACAAATAGAAAAAACAAACACTACAATAGAAATACTGGCTAGGAAGTGCCGTGCGGGGAAACAAACCCAGGCTTGGAACCGCATTGGAGCGGCTCGATTTATTGGCTTTCAAATAATTACGGCATGATCGAGCGTTTTCTTTTTAATAAGAGATTCATACCCTGAGCCATTAAAAATACTCTCAGATGTATGACAATGCTGAAAAAAATCAACGTGCTGGGAATATTGTTTATTGCTTAAGGAGTCACCGAAAAATTCCGTACGTTCAAAACGACCAGTATAAAAGACGGAAACGCAGAGCTCGGGAGTAGTGATCGGGTTAGTGTGCTGTTGTATTGCTGTTCGTATGGTGTTGTATTGATGTTTGTATGTATGAGTATGCGCTCTATGTATGTTCAGCTGATGCTTGTACCGTAGAACGCGTAATGTGTCTACCTATGTGAAATAGGGGGTCCCGAAGCGGAATGGTGGCGTCAGAAAATAAAATAGTTTTTGTAGAACATGAATTGGGCGGTAACTAGCGCCACCTAGCCTAGCTACTTGCGATCAATCGGCTTGACCTTGCCATCTGGTGGCAAGCGATTTAACCTCCTCTTACGCTACGCGGCTACGCCATAATTTCGTGTTACCGTGCTGAAACGAGCCAAGAGGCTGCTTCGGATTTCCTGTTCTTGAGAGCGGCTTTTGGTTTTGCGGGCGAATGGTTTACCACTCCTTCGTGATGTGCGGTTGACGCAACGGTTGACGAAGGAATTGTGGCTCGAGGAAGAGCAAAGGTAAGACAAAGTGCGCGAACTGGGTGCCGGTTGTCTCCGTTTAACATCGCAGTGCTGACGATGAGACGACTGAGTGACTGCATGCTTTCGAAACGTAAGTTTCTTTACCTGCAGGGGGAAGCCGGCTTCGGAAATAAATACAGTTCGCGGAAAGCTCGTGTTACGTTTTTATTTGCTGCTCCTCTCGCTCCGTACAATAAACTTCGTGTTCTCGTTAAGCCTTATTGAGCTCGATTTGCTCGATTCGTGGCCGCCATATTGAGATGCAGGCGACGGATGCACTTTTGCTCCCCTGCTTTAGGGACGAAAGTTTCTCCCTTTCCGTAGGAACATATGTATCATAGAGCGTTCCTCCCTTTAGGGAGGACTATACTGACCCTTTTTTCTAAGAGTGTAGCACCGGTGAGCGTCGACGCGTTGTTCGTTTTGTAACCGTAGCCTGGCAAGCTGTCGGACTTCCTCGGCCCGTTGAGTGATGATCCGGGAGTCGCCGCTGTCATCATCATCAAGCTCGTGGGTAGCATTGCGTCCAGTATCGTCGTTACATTGCGACCATGAACCAGCTGGAATGGTGTGACTTCTGTGGTCTCTTGCACCACCGTGTTGTCGACAAACGTGACGTAGTGATAACACCTCGTCCCACGTCTCGTGCTCTACGTCGACGTACATAAACATAATGTTGGCGATAGTTTATGTTCAGCCGTTCTGTTAGTCCATCTGTCTACAGGTAGTACGCCGTGGTTCAACAATGGCTGGTGCTACTGAGACGAGGAATTTCTTGTGTCAGCTGTGCCATGAACGATTATCCACGGCTTTTAATTGGGACTTCGGGGACGTCGTGCAGGAGGACATGTGTGGATTCGATGAAGAAGTTGGCGCCTTCAACAACCGTACCTGACGGAAGGGATTTCGTGTCGGCATATCGTGTGAGATATACCGGTCGCGACGATGATCCATCGGTTTCCTTGCGTCCATGTTGGGAACGATCCAAGTAAATTCATTCCGATTTGCTTCAATGGGGCAAATGGCGGCGCAATAGGCTGAAGAAGTCCCGCTGGTCTCGTCGGTGGTTTCATCCGTCGTTGGCACTTGTGGCAAGATCGAGTGTTGTGGTGAACGGTCTTCTCAAGCTTGGGTCAGTAGTACTTCTCACGTATCCTGGCAAGAGTCTTGATAGAGCCAAGGTGTTCCGCCGTCGGGTCATCGTGGCAGGCTTGAAATATCTCTTCTTGAAGACTGGAAGGAATCACCAACAGCCATTCCGTGTTGTTGTCGCTGAAGTTATCCTTGTACAGCAGATCTTGTTGAATGGAGAAGGTTGACAGTGTGCGTATGAAAACGCGACAAACTCCACTTCGTTGTCCCTCTAGGAGCTCGATGTGTCCTCGCAATTCAGGATCATCTCTATGGAGTGCCGCCATGCCGCTGACATCTAGTGCGCCAAGAAACGACTCGTCGTCATTGTCTTCAGTGCAGGCACAACCGGCTCCTGACAGACAATCGGCGTTAATGTGCTTTCGGCTGGACTAGAACACCACGGTCATGTAGAACTTCAGCAGTCGTAGACTCCACCGGGCGAGGCGTTCTGAGGGGTCATTCAGTTTCGCGAGGCGGCAGAGTGAGTGGTGGTTCGTAACCACTCGTAACGGACTTCCATACAAGTAAGGGCGAAACTTGGTGATGGCCCAGACGACGGCGAGGTATTCTTTCTCCGTCGTGGACGTCGTACAGTCTTGTCCCATATAAGTCACCCCAAAACCTCAGTTCGACGTACAGCATGCTGACGTCGAACCGACAGTACCAACTTTCACGATCGGCTTTATAGCCGAGTGGTACAAATTAACAAAATAGCTAATAAAAGTATCATCGAATAAGAAAAAATATCTGGGTTTTCTTGGCCCGACTGCAAAACATCGGTGTGCTTTTTTTGTTGTAGCCTTTGATACGTTTTTAGCTGTTTCATAAGTTATATTGCATTGTTATCACGCCCCTCGCAAACATTTGGGGCCGTCTTTTCGATGTCAGTGCTCTTCACATCGAACTGAAGTTTTAGGGTGCATTATAAGAGACAAAAGGGTGTAAGACGACACCCCCTTTAGAGTAATTGCCCTCGGCTTTGGACAGTGTCCGACTTGTGTAGGCGATTACCTGCTCAGTTCTTTCTTGTATTTCGGCTAGCACCGCGCCAAGCCCCGTGTTACTTGCGATCGTGTGAATTTTTGTTTGTGCATGCTAGTCGAAACGGCCAGGGGCGGGAGGTGCCTGTAGTCTTCGTTTAATCTCGTCGAACACCCGCTGGCACTCTTCTGTCCACTGAAACTTTACGGCGTCTTTTGTGAAGTATATCAGTGGCACAGAAATCTTTGCCAACTTCAACGAAGCGCCAGTAGTAGACACAGGCTACGTTTACATGGATGCGACTGCAGCGCATCGGATCCAGTTAACGAATCGAATCGGTTCATTGTAAACAACTCGGATCGGATCGCGATCGGATCCGATCCGATCCGCTGGGACGGGTGGTTTGAGATGGTCAATCCGAATCAAGACTCCCCATGTATACGCTAGCGGATCGAATCGAGTGCTCGAGCGAGGGATAACGGAAGCTTTGCGTTGCATGCCGCTAGGCGAACCGGACACCTCGAAACAATCTGAAGGTCACGAGGTTTGCGTTGTGATCCTTCGACACGAGGTGCCGCTACTGGTCGATCCGAATCCATGTAAGCCCTATGTGCTTGAAGTGGATCCGGTTCGCTAACTGGATCCGATGCGCTGCTGTCGCATCCATGTAAACGTAGCCACAGAGGCCTAGGAATATTCTTATGGCCTTCTTGTCCATTGGCGGGAGAAAATGCAGCTACGGCGCGCGTTTTCTGGGATCAGAACTAACACCCTCGCTGCTTACGACGTGGCCTAAGACCTTGAGCTCACCATAAGCGAACCGAAATTTCGTTGGCTTGAGAGTCTGTGTAGAGGCCTGGATGACTTGAAGTACGGCACGGAGTCGCCTCAAGTGCTCGTCTAAGTTGCTGGCGAACACCAGACTTAAACGTAATCCGTTACAAGTGACAAAATCACTTGTAATCCCTTATATTTATCAATAAGTTTTTAAGGAAATAATAACACATTTTACAAAGTAATTGTGAAGTAATTCTCTTACTTATTTACGTAAGGAAAATATTGTAATCCGTTACTTTTCGTGTTCATCCACGGGGCAAAGAAAGCAGGAATATAACAGAACAAAAACAAAATATCGATTAAAATGTCTTAGTTTGCTCCCCGGAATTACACTATCACCTTCCCATACAAAACGCAATGCCTCGCGTTTTTCAAATCCTGAAAACCTTTCTTCACGTCACCTGAAGCCTCAATTCGAATCTTTTTTTTTTTTTTGTCGTGGCTTTGTTGTCCGGAAATCGTAACTGGCAGTTTGCTCGCCAACGGAGAAGGAAGAAAACACTGATACAAATAACCGGACTCTCGGTGCAAACAATATAAGGCAAACTCCCAAAATCAAAGTGTTTCTTTCCAAATAAAAAAAAGCATGTCAAAATAGACGCGATTTGGTGTAACGGATCTGTGCGAGCCTTTTCTTTTTGTCCCTTCACTCCTTTTTTGCTTCGAAGACTCGGAGAGGACACAAAAAGATCGTCGACTGCGCGCCTTCGCAAAGCTCGAGAGAATTAACAGCGCCCTTTTCGGTAACAGGGACTAAACGACAGGCGTAATGTCACAACAGAAGGGGACGCTTCATTTTCCGCTGAAAAAAGTTCAACACATAAATCGACTGAAAATAATGTGACATTAACCGGCATGCTTCTCAGAAAGATATTACAACACTTATAATCTTTGGGAGATACGAATGTTGATTTGATTTTGTACTGCTTTTCACCTAACCTTCCAAAAATATTCTAATTGCTTAGATCCCTGTCACCCTTTTTGTGTGTCATGTGTCATTTTTGCAATATCAGGAAGCGACGTCGGTAATATATGGCAATTTTCAGCGATGGTGGCACCGTGGTATGAGAATCACTCTCCTAGCTCCTGGATGATCGACTTCGGAATGAAGGCGCCTGCTTAAACCTCCCAGAAGTTGAAATATGAGGTAAGACTCTTATATAGCTCGTATTTCTCAAAATCAGATGAACTGTTATTGCTGTGGGCGGAAGCTGCCGTTGGCTCACCTGAAATTTAGCTGAAGAACACTGACCTGTGGCTCGACCGATCCGTGCTATATGCGTTTTGGACGGCATCAAAAAACGGTAGGCGTGAGTCTACATTTCATTTTAATCGGCATTATATTTTTTTTTTCTGAGGGATTCCTTGATGTCTTTGCTGGTTATAAATCTAAAAATACCCATCTCCTTTTTCACCGACGTCTCAACCAAGGCACGACATTTGTTCAGAGCTAATGAAAGATTGATAAAAAAACCTATACTTTAAATGTGATAGGTAATTACCGTGTCTTGCTATTTGCCTGTACCAGAGTTTGGCGATATTTCCTGGCCAAAGATGTTTATATCATATATTCACATATATTCAATTTATTCGAGGTTTCATTGCGTTTAATGAAATTTTTTACAGCTTTGCGATTCTAACAGCGTCAAACACCGGCTGTAACAACGATGATTTCCACTTTCACCAGGGAATAGAGGTGTTCCATTTTTCTCAAGAAGCATGCTATGCAGGTGCGTCAGGCATTTGTGGGTGCCTCAATTGAAAAGGTGTTCAGGGCGGCGAATGGTATCTTCACTTAGAAACAAGGCGAGATGTCCGACCAGACTTTCGAGAGCCAGTTGTTCCCCGAGGTCACGAAATTGTGACTGTTGGCCACAATAAACGCTTTCAGAACACTCATGTGTTTTGTGTCTTAGCCTAGGGCAGTAAGGTAGAAAGTAACGCGGGGAAAGTAACGGATTGCATTTTGTGATAACGGTCACCTACTTTTATAGAAGGGTAATTGTAACTGTAATTGCCGTATTTTCCGGGTTATAATTCGCGGACTATACATAATTAAAAGATTAAATTTTAGGCTGTGCGGACTATCTACTCATTACTTGCAAATAAAAGGGACTCAGTACCGACCTACGTGACCTCAATATAAAAGGAACGCGTTACCGTTACCTATAAAAAGTAACACGCGTTACTTTTCCGTTACATTGTTTAATTATGAATGAACACGTTTTACTGTTTTGACGGTGCAGATATGCATACGCGTTACATTTCAAGACAACATTACGTTCATGCCGAAATAAAATATAAGTTACATTTTTCTACGGTTTCACCGAAATACTCACAAACAAAAACGTAAAGGATAGAAAAAAAACGAGTAAATTCACATGGCTCGGCGCCTAAGAACAAAAAAGTAGGTTACCCATTATTGTTTTGAAAATTTAAGGGGTCCGTTACTACGTTACCGAAAACAGTAAAGCGTTGCCAGTAACGCAGTTACTTGTAACGCATTACCACCAACACTGGTTTTGATCTCAAATGCGGATCGTCCGGCACCCCATACTTGAGAAGAGAACATATTCACTTCCTTTTTGCCTCTTCTTCGACTGCCCCCCCCCCCCCTCCCTTCGCGACTTTTAGTTCTGCCCCCTCCTTGTCGGCTTCGTGGTGACTCGGCCCGCCGCTGAAAAGGTTGCCCACCCCTGGTCTAGAGGATCGTCGGTGCGGGGAGCGGATAGACGTCCTTCTTAGTCACAACATTCAGCCGACGATAGTCCACACAGAACCTCAGGGTTCCGTCCTTCTACCTTACGAGCACGTGCGGTGAAGCCCATTGACTGTTTGACGGCTGAATGGTGTCCTCGTCGAACATTTTTTGAACCTGTTCTTGGATGACTTTCCTCTCTTTCGAACAGACGCGGTACGGTGACAGGTGGACTGGGTGCACATCGCCGTCGGAAACGATGCGATGCTTCGCCACTGGTGTTCGGCGAACTTTCGACGACGTGGGAATACAGTCACCGTATTCAGCGAAAGGATCAAGCAATTTTCGGCACTTTGGAGTTGGGAGCCCGGGTCAACGTCGATTTCCAGCTGTGGCGGCGACATGTCCTTGCGCTGTGATGAAGAGGTTTTTTTCAGCGATTGCAGTTACTATAGTTTGCGCTGGAAGCTCCTCGACGTGGCCCACTGTGGTACCCTTCCTTAGGTGCTGCGTCTCCTCTCGAAAGTTCGTCACGAGAACGGTTGTACGCCCTCCTTGGAGATCCGTTACGCCTCGTGCGACGCCAATTCCTTTTTCCAGCAGCATTTGGACACTGCCTTCCAGAAGAGCTTTACCGCCATTGGCAACGCCTCCCTCGCCCACCCGACCAGGAAGGAGGACGAGGATGTGTGCTTGTTGGTTCGGCCCAGCTCAGCCCCATCGGAGCCGTCGTCCTTCCCTCCCCGATAGGGCAGGACGACAAGGGGGTGCGTCGTTTGACACGGCCCAACGCAAGTGCTGAGCTCGATTGCAGCTCGATCGCATCCGACAGCTTTCCGATAGGGTAAGAGGGCCACTTTTTTGCTCGACCGCATGGAGCTGCACACCCCGATTGCAGCCCTATCACAGTCGATGGCCTCCCGACAGAGAAGTCGTTGATCGGCTGCGACCGTAGACGGTGGGTTCCGTGTATTCTCCCATTTTAAAGCACCAGCATCCTCAAAAATAAATAAATAAATAAAAAAGACGGACAGCCATTGACTAATCTGTGTCTTTTCGCTCCTTTGTGTTTTTTTTTTTTTAGTCTTCATTTTGTTGGCAATCTTCGGGAATCAAAAAATCGCACGCGTGAAAACGCTGCTTGTCGCAAAATGTTTCTTGGGCTCTTCCATGCGCCCGGTAGCTGTGACGTCTGTTGCTGTCTCAGAAAGCATAAGCAAGTAGACATAAAAAGTAAAGTCTTACGATAATATATGGTAGGAATGTTTTTTTTTTAATATTCAGATTGCCGTGTGGTTCATCTTCACCACTCATGCGCGCATTGTTCCTGGCTGCACATGGGATGACCGAGATAGCAAGTTTCAGACGCTTCTGTTCGGTGTTTATGCGAGGTGTGTTGCCTCAGGATAACTCTGTTCCCAGCTCGTTCTATTTCTCCACCCGGAAAGATTCCCTAATTTGCGATGAGTGGAAGTGTGAGCTTATTCATGAATGAGTTTGAAGACAAGCTTCTATAGTGGAACAGAACCGACTTAATCAAGGCTGGTATGGTTGCGCCCCCTCCCCTCTTTTTTGCTCTTCTGCGGAAATTAACGTGGCGCATATCGATTGAAAATATAAAGTTCGCACGCGTCTACTTAACTAATAAAGTGTTAAAACAACGTGTTACCATAATACCATTAACGTTATTAGATAGTATTAGTAGATTCTTCCCATAACTCCGACAGTCTTGTACACGTTACTAAAAAGAAGTAATCGATTACAATTACTAGTTACTCTTGACTAAAAAGTATTCGATTAGATTACTTGATTACTCGCCAGCAAAAGTAATTGGACATTACTTTAAGAAGTAACCGTTACTTTTTCGATTACTTTATTGTGTGAAGACTTACATCTTTAGCGCTCATAACAATGAACTACTTCCAACCTCGAAACCTTTGTTGTCGCAAAGACCACGTAGGGAAATACGGGATCTTGACGTGTATTTGAACTGGCTTTGTTATATTTTGCATCCGCATTAGACATTCTTCGGTTCTGGTTCTCCTCTGGGCTGCGAGTAGGTACCAAAAGCAGGATTGTTTTTTTGTTTTTGTTTTCTTGAGTGGGCTAGTTGAAACGAAGGACTTACAAAGCTACATTCTTCTCCCTCAAACTTCGCCCTAAATAGCCTCTCTCACGCACTCAAGCTTTCCTGGGGATTCCCAAATCCAGTCCCAGCCCGAAAAAAAAAATCGGACATTTTCCAGAAACTATAGCAAACAAAGGGGTTGACCTCGTTTCCTACAGATCGGCAATTTTTTTTTGTTCGAAAAAGAAGTAAAGTTTACTTTTGTCACTTACAAAAAAAAAGGTGTGCGAGGGGGTGGGTCACGTGGGAAAATACTAACAGTTAGAAGTAATTTTTATTACTTCAAAAAGTAATCAGATTACTCTTGTGATTACTGCCTAATAAAAGTAATCAACTGATTACAAAATTACTCAAAAAAGTAATCGATTACAAGTAATTTGATTACTTGTATTGAGTACGGTACAAGTCTGAACTCCGATAACGATACCGGATACTTGGTCGACGCCTTTAATCATGCAAAGTATTCTTATCGGATAGCAATATTGGAGTTATCGGAACGACCTGAAAAAGCTTCCTACTGCCATGCCGGAACCGGATGTCAAACAAATAGCAAGACAAATGTTTTCAACGCGTTTAGATATTTTTTTTTGTTGAGCAGCGTGCCGCAAGTTTTTTATTAAACGTTTTTTTTTACGGTACACTCTAAAAAAAGCCATTGAGTCTGCTTTCCCGCACAACACTCGGAGAGTTAATTACCGCAACTTACGGAGGCAGCTCAGCGAATGACGATGCGGAAACATACGTTTAGACCAAAAAACGCAGTCTGAGTTGTGACATTAAGCAATGCAAAACGTCACGCTTGCATTGCTTAATGTCACAACTCAGACTGCGTTTTTTGGTCTAAACATATGTTTCGGCATTGTCAGTCGCTGAGCTGCCTCCGAAAGTTGCGGGTTGGTTCTCCAAGTGTTGTGCGTGAAAGTAGACGCACAAACTTTTTTAGAGTGTATACATTTTTGGGACGGTTTAGCGCGGCATGAACGATACTGTTAAAGGGACCATGAAATGACCTCCTTACTTTTACCAAATGACTTTTACATTAAACCTTCAATGTTCACTGAATACCGAACAAGCATCCGTTTTCATTTCGGTTTTTTACGTTTAAACAAAAAAATTAAAGAAATATCGACATTTTCTTTCTCTCCAACTCAGCGCAATAAAGCCGCCGCGTAATTTTGACGGTCGTGACGATCGCCGGCATCGGAACCGGAAGTTTTCTCGGCAGTAGGAGAATGGAGCGTTAGCGGCGGCGAGTTGGCGGTGTGCCGGTAGGTTTTTCTGCGCTGATGGCGCTAATGCCACGGATGCCACCGACAAATTTTCTGAATCGGCGTCTGTCATCGCCGCGATAGCCATGGACACATCGCAGCTGAGCGAAATTCAATTAGATATGCTGCACTACAGCTACAGCATGGGACTAGTCCCATACGCCGGCCAGTATGCCTGTTGGGAAGTGGGGTGATGTTCCGACGAAAACAACAGTTCTTCATCGGAATCGGCGGAAGGCTTTTAGATCATGCCCGCATTCGCGGAGAACACCATGAATGTGGCTGTAATCACGCTCGTTGTCAAAATGTTCCGAGTATTGTGGGAACTATGTGGTTCCCGATATCCCTATCTAGGTCTAGCTTCGAGCAGGCCATGGGAGTCGTCGTCACCAACGGCATCGGCCTCCCTGGATCCAAGGAACCACGAGGCCGAATTCTCCAAAGAGGCCGGTACTCCCTTGTCCACTTTGGGTGAATGGTGCCATCGGCACACCCTTGAGAGTTATAATGGACGCGACTGCTAGCGGCCTCCCCGGGCGCGTCCATTTCTCCGAGGCTACATAAGCCGGCCCCGAAGGAGGGCCGGGGGCTCTCGTCGGCGGAGGCCCTGGCTCTACGGAGCTCGGTTTTTCTTTGTGGGCCTCCGACTTCCCGTGAATTTGTCTAATGCGGCAGAGCGGGAAACCGACCGGGTGATACTGTCAATTGAGCCAGCGCCCAGACGTTTCCTGTCTAAGAGCGAAGCGTGTTGGCATTTCAGTCAATAAACACGTGGAAGACGGACTCACTGTGTTGGTGTTGTCTCTCGTCCACCGGTGCACGAAAAGGCAGTCAATGGACGGATTCAGCGGTAGCCGCGCAAAGAGCGGACTACGGTGTTGGTATTTACCTCAATGAGGACTTTGAGGTTAATTGCGAATTCCCACAGTACACACGAATGACCTTAGACCGGGGGTCCCTCAAACCGATGAGGCTGTACCAAGTGCTTCGACGTGGTTCATCGAGTGGCAAGTGGTGAAACTGCAACTGTTTCTTTTAACCACCGTACTGGAGAAACTGTAAATATGGCGCTTCGGTACACTGCAGCCTTTCGGCATAATAGCGAACGAGCGATCGATGACAAGCAATGTAAACACTACTCGAGCAGCCAGAAAACGAAAGTCTGCTCTGCGAAGAAAGCGCGAGCAGGAGCAAACCCGTTCAGCAGACGACACTGTGGGTTGACTGCGCAGGCGCAGTCGGGTCTTTCTCTGCTTCGTTTACCACATGATAGATGGCGCTTTGCCTTGAGCTCTATCAAATTCGACAATTTTCATCACATCTCTAATTATGTTACAAAATGTAGAGCTGAATGTTATTTAACAAAATTTTTAGGAAACATTCGCCGGCTATTTATTGTTTATGATCGCGGTGCTGGTGCGGTAGGCTCTTACCCAGTAGGCGACGTAGATTTGGCTGACGTGCTGCGGTTCCGCGGATGCATCGCAGTGTAAAGACAGATAGCTTTCGAAGGAAGGAAGGAACGTGTAAAAGAGACCGGTTTTCTTTTAAAAGTTCTATAGCGAAGAATTTTTTTGGCTCTCTATTTTTGTGTTTTGGAGTTTGTTTTCGCATCTTTTTACGACGTGCGGTGGATGAAGTTCGATTCCAAAATCGTTTCATGGTCCCTTTAAGAGGAGTTCTAAAAATGCTGTCTTCTTCATCTCCGTGAAGCCCACGACAGCTCCGTTTCAAGTAGAGTTTGTAGCGCGCAGCCACATCTGTACTGTGTCTGCAAAAACGCTATCTGTAAACGATATTCTCTAGTCGGCGCGCCTACTTATCCGCTTGACTTATATGTTTTAGGAGGCACTGTATAGACTCAGGACAATTATTTTTACTCTCTACAATCTAGAACGTAATTGTCGGAGTTACCGTGTGTTCAGCCATTTACTCCCCACCCACGGTGCGCGATAAAACACTTCACAAAAAAAATATGATTGCATACGCCGTCGGTGTTTTAATACGCAGTTGCCTGGTAAACGTCGCTCTTTGCTAGAACGCGGCCCATCGCAGTTTGAAAATTATTTTTGCAATGTTTAATAAATACGCTTGTCAGTTCGTCCTTTCCACACAATATAAATGTGACGGCAAATAAATATTTGCTTTTGTTTTTTTGCAGAATGCACTCTCAACAGCGTCAAAAATGCGAAGAAAGATATGATTGACATAAGGATTTTGAAGTGACTTGGCGGAAACTAGTGGAGGGGCGGGCGTGACTCGCAATGGCGTCGAAACGAGGAAGCAGACGGGGCTATCGCCCCGCTGCTGACATTTCGAAAATTCCAAGTGAAGAATACCGAGAAAGTACTCTTTTGCGTTTTAAACTTGGCAATACCGTCAATGAGCAATTCTAAAAAATGGCCGAAATTGTTTTATTAAAGCACCCCCACTTCAGAACTTCCAAAAATATTATGGTGATTGCAAAAATACTTAATTAAGAAGTCATAAATATATGTCTGCCAAATTTTACAAGAAATCGTCAAATATACAAAGCTTGAAGTTTTCGATTCTTCAGTCTATTAGTTATTCACATTCATGGAGTATATTAATCGCTATTTTGAGAGTGCCACAAAAAGTTTGAACTCAGAAGTTTAAAAAAGCGGTGAATTAAAGATCTTTAACGAGCTGACGAGACGTCAGGATTTGCCTCTGCCAATTCAATGGGATAATTTGAAAACAAAAGCAGGCCTTGCGGTTTTTGCCGTATTTCACAAAATTCCCGAAAAATGTGTATTTTTATGAAAAATAAAAGAAATGCTCCCACAAAACCGTGCTTGAATTAAGGTAAAAATATCAAGGTGTATTATTGCTTCACTCCTTATTTCATATATCTGTTAACCTGAAAACATAACTAACCTAAGCTTCAATTATAAAATGTAGAACAATGTTGAGGCATCACAAGACCTAACCTAACGTAACTGGTGTAAATTGGTGTGTGTGCAACGTAAATAAAAAAAACTAACGAAATTTTAGAACTTGAAATTTAACTGTAAGCAAGTAATGGTTTAATACAGTTTAGTGCTTTCCTAGCTTCAATGCATTTATTAACATACTTCGCAGTTAAGAGGCGACATGTGGCAAGTCCAGTACAATTGTGACTCCCAGCAATGTACACTACTACAAACCAAACTACATCACTCAGCCGTGAGGAAACTACATAAAAATGAATGGTTTAATAATTGGCTAAAAAATTCAATAGCTAGGTGTGTTTTAAGTTTTAGTAATAGATTAGTCACTGTAACTCACTTACTTTAGTAACTCCTAATTTAGCACCATTGCAAGTGGCTGGGTCTTACTTACAAACCACCCTCAGCCCAGAGAAGGCAGTCGATGCCGATTCATACCGGCCTATATTACGAGGCAATCAACAGGCCGTCGCTGGAAGACACTTTCGGCCCGGAAGCAATACCCAAAACCGGCCCGGAGCTTGGAGTTATTGCCAGGTTGAAATCAGGAGCCGGTGCATGCCCATTACCGAATAATTCGTTTAAGCCATTGTTGGGCCAGATATGGGAGCCACTGTCGGCCCGAAATAGGCAAACCGTGCTGGCCCGTTGCCTTATAATTTGTTGTAACCGTTGTCGTGCCAAAGCTGGGAGCCGCTGTCGGCCCGGAATCAGCGGCTGGCGCCGGGCGGGGTTCGTTTTGGTGTAGCAAAACCTGAACAGGGCCGAAACTGGCACCCGATGCTGGCCCGATAACCTCTTCCGGAGTCGGCCCGTTGTCGCGCCGATTGCCTGTGCCACTTGTGCGCTTATCCAACTATCCAACACATAATTCAATCTTACGGTGAAAGAATGATGCGTAGAAAATTAGAAAAAATACTGAGACCGGAAGTCTGCCAGGGCAACCAAAAAATGGCGCAACTCGAGATGGCAAAAAAGGAGGGGGCGGGTCGAATATACTCCGTTCTCCCTTAAAGAGCAGCCTCCCCTTATTTTTGTTTTGAAAAAAACAATGGAGTTTTTTTTAGTATTACTGGTGACTGGAGAAGTCCACACGTCAAATAATACAACCTAGATCTGTCTAGATGTTTCTTAAACGGTGCGGCAAACTTTGCAACGCGCCAACTTGCCAATATCGGCTGACTCTAGAGGACAAATTGAGGCGAAACCAACAGCGCAGTCAAGGCTAGGCGTGGCGGAGCCAAGATTGGGCTAAGCGTGATCACCACAGCTCCCTTTTGCTTGCTTTTAGCTTCTCCGCGCAAGCGTAACGGGTGACGCCAACAACATTTCCTATCGGCGCTCAGCGGTGTTCACGTGATTGGTGTAACGCGCCTGTGCAACGCGCTTAAGGGAAGCTTTCCAGCCACGCCGCCGTTACCGCGCAATCTCCTGCGTCACGACAGCCGTTGTCGTCTCATAGTTTGTGATTATTGTCTTTCAAAGTTCCGTTCACACTGCATGCGCAGACTAATGCCGCAGTTGTGCCGACGCCGTCGAATGTCATAGACACCAAAATATCGTGAAGGGTTTGGTGCAGACGACACGTGCGCCACACACGCCCGCCCCAACTGTGGCTCGCCGACCCGCCCCTGTCCCGCCCGTCGTTGCGTAGTGAATCACGTGCGGTACGTCGCGATAACCATGTGTTTGGCGGCCCGAGGCCAATGTTGTGACACGCAGCCAAAGTTTCGGTTTCGACTTTTGCTCATGTTTAAATTAAGATTTAAAGACTTAGGATATTCCGTTTTTTACGAAGGAGATGACGTAACGCCTTTTATTAATGATTTTTAATGTGAAGTCACCCATTATCCTGAAATTTCCGAATTTAGCGGAGTTGCCCTTTAAGCTGAAACTGCAGCGAATGCCAACAGCAGAAGAGCATCAAGTCGAAGCTTTTAAACGTTCTTCCACACAACGAGTGCTCACGCCAGAAATGCCCCTCTCAAAAACCAGGAGCGCAGGCTAGTTTGATCTTGTAGCGTTGGCTGTGCTCTCAGCCATAGGCGGATTTAGGAGTTGGAGGAAGGGGAGGGGAGGGGGAGGAGGGCCGTTCCTAAGGTTAACTATTTATGTAAAAACAGCATACAACTTTTTGTAAAAAGAAGCCTTTAGCTTTCCTGACATGCCAAACACTAGGTAAGCGAAATTGATCTGGGCAACGCTTCACCTCTGCCGTCATCTTGCTGCCGCCCCCCCCCCCCCCCCCTTGTTACAGCCGCCATTGGTAATCTTCTCTGATCTTACCGAGATGATGCGCAACCGAAGCGGGCGTTGACGAGCGCGAGCTCAGAACGAGCCCCAGCTTATCTTCTAATCGGAACTGCAATCTTGATGGTGGGGATTGCACGTTCCGCACGCGTTACGAAAGCTCATCGTAAGCTCCTGCTGAGCACCAACAAATACCACTATGCCCGCCAGTGAATACCCTCCCCTATTAGGTGCATTAATCAGACGCCATAGTTTTGTTCGCTCTTCACCACGCATGCTGAGAACAAGTTGACACTTATAAGCCACTAGGACCACCAATCTTGAGTGTGTGGAGTGCTCGTTTCAAGCTTTGGATGTTTGCCATCAGCTCGCGTTCAGCAGCCAAAGACTCAGGCAGGTTTGACAGTGAATATTTAATGAGGAGTCTATTCATTGGACGTCATATATGAGTTTGCTGATCTCTGCGTATGTTGGAAACAACCTCACATTTATAGGCTACTAACACCGACAATCGTGAAAAGTGCATGTTGAAAAGGACTCCGAGAGCTCGTCGTCAGCACGCGCTTATGAGCCGCGGACTCAGCCATGGAAGCCAAGGAATATTTTCAATGACGTGGTTTAAAAGTCCTACATTGGGAGCATAAACTTTAGCGGTTTAACTCAGTGCACTCAATGTCATTTCAAAATAGAATGTAAAAAAGAAGTAGCAAACTGGGATATCGGGCTCGGCCGAAAAGTGTCGTGCAGTTTACGTTTCTGTAGTCACGCCTACCTTCAAGCTATTGTCAAATTCTCACTTCAGCTCCGTAGAAAGACATGATGAGTGAACGAGACTGCTTATGAATGGTTTAGGTTGATTATCGTAACACTGACAATTTGTACTGTTCTTTTGCCTCATATACACGGGAGAGGCCACGAGAATTCTAAAGCCTGAGTAGCAGCATTGACGACCGCAGGAACTTACCCATTTCTGCAGTCGTTGACCTCCAATGTTGGCGAGGCTGAAAACTCGAAGGTCTTCTGCCGATCTAAGAAATGAAACAAAACGTCAAAGTATTGCCGCTGATCCATTTAAAAAAAATCACAAAACGCTTGCGCACATGCTGTTATCATGAGGAGGGAGGCTCGAACGAAATGAAATACTGGACAATACCAAAATAAACGCGACAAAAACGCTGACAAAATCAAAGTGACCTACCGTCGAATTCAGTCGGAGATAAATTGAACGATTATCGCGAGCGAACGTGATTGTCAAGACCGTGAATGTGCGTACTACTTCGTTTTCTTCTTATCTGGTTTCTGGCTCGTTAGAGATTATCGCGAGCGAACGTGATTGTCAAGACCGTGAATGTGCGTACTACATCGTTTTCTTATTATCTGGATTTTGGCTTGTTAAAGATTATCGCGTGGGAATTAAAGTGTAACTCCGATCAAAAGTCAAACCATAGTAAATTATTGATATCAATTAACGAATAATAATTACGAGCAGAGCCAAAATATTACACTAATGGGAAATCGCGATCCACTCTAAAACCGATATTAAAAACGGTACCACCGCATAACTCTCTAGTACCACGAGCCTCTCAGCGGGCGTTCAGAGGGTTGGCCGTTTTTCAGGCAACCTTTCGTCCAGATCACGGTGGAATGAACATTTAGGTTATGACTCTCTGCCCGACGCGACAACCGCATTATGTTCAGCCAACGGTTCAGCGCACCGAGCGCTTCCCTCGCACGGGGATAGCTGGCGCCCAAGTATAGGGTCCCTCCAAAACCACCCAAACTGACCGCTCCGGTTGTTTCTGCCAGTGGTGATCCCCGCCATTCCCTCGCTCACCGCTTCTTGTTGTACCTCACCGCGGCCAAGCCACCACCAAGTCGCCAGAGTCCGAAGATCCGTTTTCCCTTCTTGCTTCTACTTCTTCTGCTTCTTCATCTTGTCCTTCTTCGCGGTATGGCTCACCTTTCGTGCACGATGGCGGCACCTGTGATTGACACAACGCCAACGCAAAACACGAGGCCAGCCACTGGCCGCACTAAAGGCCACACACAACCACCACACCACTACACCGCGAAAAAGGCGTGAACGCTAAGCCGCCGACAACGTGGCAGCCGAGGAGGTCCCCTCACACCTCCGCGCACTCCGCGGCGGCGCGGCACAAACTACTACTGGTTCGGGAAGAGCGGCCAGAATCATCACCTAAATGTGATTCTTCCACCGTGGCCCAGATGCCATCTTCTGTTTTTAAAAGATGTTACTGTTTGTACTGACAGTTCCTTCGCTAGTGTTTTTCTGCTGGGTTCCCAGCTGTGAAGCGCTGCTTGTTATGTTGTATTTTAGCGGCCGTAGTTTGTAGGTGCTCTTAGACGATCACGTTGCAAGATTATTGACTCCCTGCTCGCTCAAGCGCGTCCTAGTCCCCAAGGCATTCACGGGCGGCCATAGTTTTTTTTCAATTCCTGCTCAACGCGAGCTTGAAATTAGCGTCAACAACGCTTCTACAACGCGCATTGCACACCACCAAGATTGTGGTTCTTCGCTCGAGGCTAAGTGGGGGCTCCGTCTGACTCTAAGTTCATGGTGGCAAACACGCTTTTCGGCCGGCAACTTTATGAATATGTATTGATATCTTAAATTTAAACGTTTGACAGAGGTCTGTCTGGTTGGGGCTATTATTAATAAAATAAAGGACGACCAGCCAAGCCCTCCATATTAATAAGTATTTTTATTTGCTACAAATGTTTCATATCTGCAAAGCAAAGCAGTAAAACAGCTGTAGCACCTCATCTAACTGATAGGAACTGCTGTTGCGCCTAGGCCAGTCGCGACGTTTTGCAATACCGTTATACTAGAGCCACTAAATAAGCAACGCTTCAGAGTACCAACATTTCAGCCATCTTAGAGCTTAAACTTTTGGTTGCCAGTTTTCTCAAATTCAACAGTCAAATGGGACGTTTAGTGATTTATACAGTGTAAGGTCGGTCTGTCAGGATGGGGCGACACTGGTTTAAGGGCCGCCCGCACTCCGGGGCGAGAAAATGCAGCGTGGAGCGACGCCGATCGCGTAAGGAATGTCACGTAACAGCACAGGAGGCCTCGCGCACTCTTGAAGCATTCGAGCGAACGCATGATTTCGACGCGCTCAACCGATTTTGCGGAACGCGTTTTCGGCGCGATCGGCCTGCGCTGCGCTGCGCGTTTTCTCGCTAGTGTGGGCGGCCCTTTTTTACACTGTAGATCAGCAATTTCGCCAGGCAATACGACAAACGTGGAGGGGTGGGGCTCGAACCCAGGATACCTGGGTTCTGCAGCGCGAGCAGTTTTCTCAAGCTTGACCGACAGTTGCGTTTGCTCTGCTCTAAGCATCAAGATGACGGCGGTTACTAACAGATTGAAGAACGGAGTGCCGATTGTCTATGCGTAGCTCATGTAGTGGCTCTACGCAATACTAAATTTGTATTAAAGGATTTGGCTATGCCGCTGATCACAAGGGCTGCCCTCATGGTCGAGCCGGCAGCTCTCTGGCTTCGCCGTAGACCCCCGAAAGAAAACTTTTGCGATAAGACGTTTACAAACCCAAAAAAGCATAAAAAAGAAACGAAAAACCTCACCTATTGTAGCTTACAGAGCCGTCCTCTCACTAAGAGAGACCGTCGAAACACTAACATTAAGGAAAATGTACCGGAGATACCTCTTTAACTATTAGTAAAATTGTAATTGTATAGTGTATTTTGTTTTAAGCCGCGGGAATTCAGTCTGGCCAGTGGTAATTTAGCGCCTACGCTGTATATGAAACGAGTTGTCGGTACAGCAACCAATGCTTTTCTCGGGTCTTTGGTACGCATCAGCCAGTAGTGAAACACAACCGCACGCCGGTACGATGCGCTGGTTCGTATCGAAATCGGAAGAGGTGGGGATAAAACCCCGGAATTTTGAATGAAAAAAAAAAGAAAAGTATAATTTAAATCGACTGTTGGTCCCATCAAGCAAGTATACTAATTTATAAAAAAAGCAGCATTTCCCAAAGGTGTTGCAATAAATTTCCGGCAAAAAATTGGGCAAATGTTACGTCGTCGTTCGTGTGACCGGAAAGCATCACAATAACGAATCTCGCGTTGACCACCTTTTTATTTAAAACCCGGCAAAAAGTATACGAACACAGAACTTAATTTATAAAGTGCAACGCTTTTGAGCTTCGTGACGCCTCGTATGTCTCCGCGTACACATTTCCATGATTTCAGCAGTCTTCACTTCTTTTCCTCATCGATGTGAGGGGGGCAGCTGACATTTCCAAGATTCCTCTCGCATGCCAATAAGCTCCTCTGGGTGCAATCGTGTGCACCCAAAGCGGCAAGCGCTTCCCGTCCGTCTCTGCTGCACGCGCTTTCCTTTCGCGATCCCCTTGTACGACGTTTTTCCTCACGCTTTCTACAACGTGGCAATGTTCATGAGCACGAGCCTCAGCTGGTGGTCCATTCGTCTTTGTATACAGCTGACCCGGCGTCTCTTGCTGATTCGTCTTATTGCTTTGACCGGACGTCTTCGACTCTCTCGAGGTTTTTCATCCCTCTGTGACTTCTTTTAATGTGGCCTGCTGCCAGCCATGGCTGATGCCCCCTGGGCAGCTTTCTCATATCTCTTTGAGTTTTATCTCCGGACAAGATCTTCTCACTTTCCTGCGTCGTAGATTGTTTCTAGTGGTCTCCACCGCAGCTCGCTTTTTGTCCGATTTGAGTTTTCCGGACTCGCGCCCCCCCCTCCCTTAGCTGGGCTTCGTTCACTTTTGCAGCTTCTCAATCTTGATGTTCGGGCTCCAGGTCGCTTCGAACCGTGCAGCATTCCGATCGGGGTCATTGCAGTTTTTATCAGCGTCGGTCGATTGTGGAAATCATAACCTGTTGATTGTCAGCTTTTGCGTCAAGGTTGTTTTTTGGCAGCTTTGATTGTAGTCAGAAAAGTTCTATCTTTTCAGTTTATTTCTACACTCATTTCCACAGGCACCGATCGGATGGCGGGTTCTATTTATCAAGTGTTTTTCTGATACCTGGGCCGTCTTTCGCGCACCCAGTTTTAATTTTGAGTCTCGAAATGGATAGCTGACCAATTGAATTATCATATTCGCACACGTCCAGGTACTCCTCTTCCAAAGCTTCGTCTGGTATCAGCGGCTCGTTTTCAGAATCAGCGCTTCTGAGCTGGTACTGAAGGCTTCAGGACGATAGCATTCCTTAGCTACTCACTCTGGTAGTACGGGGGGATCGCGGCCGAGTGGGCTAAAGCGCACACCCAGCCCGACGCGCGTGGAGCGAAAAGCTCGCGCTGCAGAACTCAGGGATCCTGGGTTCGAGCCCCATCCTTGCCCGTTTCGATCTGGATGAGCATCGTACCGGCGTGCGGTCGTGTATCACCTTCACTGCGTGGTGCACGTTAAAGACCCTAGGCTAGCGGTTGTACCGCACTGGCTAAATTGCTCATCTACAGCGAGTGACTCGTTGCAACTTTAAATGGCTGACCAACTACACGCTGTATAAATATCCCCACAACCCTCAAACTAGAAAACAGCCAAACCATTTGATAGACCAAGATATATTTTGGTGATTAACATATACGAAAGCAATTAAGAATCCCATCACCGAAACAGCTCACATTTAGGTCCAATGAGTTGTTAAAAGGGCACAAAAACTTCCAATGCAATATATTTTAAGGCTTCTCATTCAATGCAATCATCTTAGATGGGTTTAAAACGATATTAAATTTTGTATTAAGAAAACAGACGTGTAAATAAACGCTCAAAGTGGCTTGAAAGTATGGTCTCCTGTGTTTTGCGTGTCACATTCCTCACCACCGCCTTCCACGCAGCCGCGTGGAACGGGAACCCAAGCTGCTGTGTTAACAAGCGATAATCGCTGCGTAGCTTGGGCGCAAATATGAATGTGTGCGTTCTGCCGCTCCGTGTAGGCGCGGCACGGGTTTATCTGCTTGCTAGGACGACGTCGAGGACGATGTCCTAGAGGACGTCTTTAAAGACGACATCTAGGACGACCTCTAGGGTAATCTCTAGGGCGATATCAAAGACGACCTCTAGGACGACGTCCTAGAAGACGACGTCAAATATGACGTTTAAACGACCTCTAGGTCGATCTCAAGGACGACCTCTAGGACAACGTCAAGGACCACATCTTAGAAAATGACGTCCAAGACGAAGTCCAGCACGTGCTTCTAGGACGGCTTCTATGGCGATCTCAAGGACGAACTGTAGGGCGACCTAAATAACGATGTCTAGGACGACGTCGAGGTCGACATCCTACGCGCAGCGCCTTCGTATGCGGACGTCGAGCGTATGCGGACTTCCAATGCATACGGGAGGCGCCGCGCGGCCGCGCGGCGTCCGTATGCGCACCACTCAACCGCGCGTGCATTTGCGGTCAGATACCGTATTCGCGATAGCGTGTTGTGGGGATATTCATACAGCGTGTAGTTGTTCAGCCATTTAAAGTTGCGTCGAGTCACTCGCTGTAGATGAGCAATTTAGCCAGTGCGGTACAACCGCTAGCCTGGGGTCTTTAACGTGCACCACGCAGGTGATACACGACCGCACGCCGGTACGATGCTCATCCAGATCGAAACGGGCAGGGTGGGGCTCGAGCCCAGGATCCCTGAGTTCTGCAGCGCGAGCTTTCGCTCCACGCGCGTCGAGCTGGGTGTGCGCTTTAGCCCACGCGGCCACCGATTCCCCCCGTACTACCAAGTGAAGTAGCTAAGGAATGCTATCGCAAGGGAAAGAATGTTGCGAACCTAAGTACCCGCGCTGCACCCTCGTCTTCTTCAGTATTAAAAATTCGAAGTAAGAAACCCAATTAAGACGTTGATAAAGGCGCGTGCCAAGTGTCATGTGTTTTGGTTTTTACTTTTGGACATTTACTGCTGCAGAAGATTGTACGTGCAGCGCGTGAAGCTACATTTGCGCACGCTTTTTGAGCTTTGGTAATTTAACAATCTATTCACTCTCGGTAACATCAAACATGCCATGAAGGCAGATAAACGACATCTAAAATAAAATAATTTCAACCCATCCTCATTTCTTTAAAGGAGATGTATTAATTCAAGATCGGCGAGTTTAGCTCACCTCTTTATAATAATAAAAATAACATTTCCAACCAACAACCCGATCAGAAAAAAACGAAGCAGCTCTCACCTTCACGTTCTTGACAGACACGTTCGCACTCGCTGACCATTCCTTTTAGTCTCCGATTGAACTCGACGGTAGGTCATCTCTGATTAGCTAAGCGTCTTTCCCATATTTAATTTGTTATTGTAGAGTCTTTATTTCAGCTTCGAACCTCTCCCTTCTGGGTAAGATTCGCTGCACGAGCGTTCCTTGGTTCGTTTTTCGATACTTGCCTAGCGGCACTGCTCTGAAGTGTCTTATCTCGCAGATCGGAAGGACACCATCGACTCTTCAGCCTTCCCAACGTTCGAAGCAAACGACGGCAGATATGGGTAAGCGTCTTAGGTCTTCCATGCTACACCTAGAAAGGATGCAGATGTCACGTTCGCGTCTGTCTTGGGTCTGAGGAATGTTACGTACAATTTGTTCTCGAACGCTTTTCGGACAAAAAAAAGTCATATAAAAGGCTGATAAACTGTGTGCAGCTAGACGTTTCCAAGCATGCCCAGGGTAAAGTGTTCAAGATAAATTTTAAAGTTTTTTTTATTGGATTAAAAATTATGCATTGCGAAACGCTCATGCTTTTGCGAAAGGTAACGCTGGAGTTCCCAACCAGATACCATTTTTCCGCACGAACCGCTATTTTATTCGAACGTTACGAGTGATTTTTTAAGAAATTCATTGAAAAAAATGGGGCCCACGTTCTCCCGTTATTAGTTTCTGGCGCAAAAGAGAACTATGTATTGGAGAGCACCGGCGGCCACAATTTTCCATTAACATTTTCAGAAAATCTTTAATTTTTAATAAAATATCGGTTTGCGCTGTAGCTTTGGCATCTGGTTCGGGCCTCTCGCGCCAACCTTAGGGCGGAGAATGAGCGTTCGGCGATACGTAACTTATTTTCGCAGTGAAAAAAAAAATCTTGTAAAGACGTTTTTTCGGAGAAACATTTACAGGGATTTAACCCTGTATTAAGGCGGTGTAGTTATCATACTAAAAGTTACTTGCCGTAGATATATGGGAAATAAAAAAAATGAAAGTTGTTTTATACACGTTTGAGAAGAACATTAAAACAAACTGTCGGTTAGGCGCTGTTACACAATTATAGCACCTTATGGTACAAATACTTTAAAGCTTCTTTAGAGATGAGCACCCTAAAGCAGATTCGGCTGATCTGAGCGCGTGTGGCACTAGATGTGAGTAGCAGCGTCCACCATATGGTTTGCTCCTGATTTACACCCGTGGCACGGGGAAAACAAAAGAAAAGAAAATAGAGCCTCTTCCAGTATTACTTCCCAGATACCTACAGCAACGAAATTTTAGTATTATGAATGCACCACTTAATAAAAACAATCGTGAAAGTTTCGTCGCACTACTGTTCGATAAACTTATTTACACGATTTCTTTTACGTCCGAAGAGCGCTCGAGAACACATTGTGGAAGACAAGGCCTTCGCATGGCGTCTTCTCAGTGCATCCTCGACCCTCCCCAAGCGGCAGATAGACGCTGAAGCTTAACCAGAGACGCGAGCAAAGCGGGAGAGGCGTCCGTCTTGGCGATGAACGCGTGCTAGCGTCGTGCTCGATGTGAGACGCCGCGAGACACGCTGGCGGTGATGCTGACGCAACCTGAGTGGCGCTGCGTGAATCCACGAGTGAAGTAAGTTCAGAAGGGAAAGCCACAAACCTGGCCTTCCAGGTGGTAGTGGACGGAGGCCCAAGATGTAGAAACATTGTCAAGGCTCTGATATATAATTTTAAACCGATTAAGTTATATCTGGTTCGCTCATAACTTCTTACCCTAGGACTAAAATGAGAAACTGATTAAATACTTAAAGTATACATTATTACAAAAAACGTAAACTGCACGACACTGCTTCCCCAATCAGGTATAGGCGCTGTTTCTCATTTTTTTTGTGAAACAGTCATTAGAGGCATTGAGTTGAATCCCCTAGCATAGTTGCTTTAAATAAACACTTTCAATCAAACTATTTGAATTCATCAGAGCCACCAAATCTGGCTAAAAAACAAACAAACATATATTGGTAGTATTTACTGGACGCCAGACATAAGCGCGTTCTCTGAAGCGCATGCTCTGCACTGATAACTTTATTTAGGCGTTGTTAACGGTTCGAGATTAGCTCAATTACGGAACTGCCTAAAGACGCTGCGTCCACAAGCAAGACACCCCCCTTCCTTCTCCTCCCACGGCTTGCCGTTTGTCCTTTGACGCTCCACCGTTTTTTAGGGGCACGGCTGCTATGGAATAAATGCAGTGTATTCTATGAAATGCATATGTTTTGATAATGCCGACGACGTCGTCGTCGGCATATGTTTTCATGCACGGCATCTAGAGGCTTATCACCGTACTCTATGGAATGCGGTACTTCACAACGACTATCTCGGTGGCGCTTCAAATGACGGTAGGTGGACTGAAGTGAGTTTGTGCTCAAGTGCTGAAGTGAATGTGCCATGACACAGCCTGCACGGCTGTGTCATGGCGCATTTTATTATTTTTTATTTTTCATTAGTGATGTATATTGTGGGCTGAATTCTTCCTTTGTTCGTGACAACGCAAGTATATATTGCGATTTTGCGTTCAATAAACTCAGTTGTAAGTCAGCGCTGCGTCCGTGTCACTTCTTTGTCTGGTCCTCGTCTTTTCGCGCTGTTTTTAATTCCGAAATTAAACACTACCCGTTTGCATTTTTTTTTCACTTTTTGCGCACTACTACTTGCGTGCCGAAATCACCAAATTAAGACTCGTACAGTGCTGAAACTCTGTGCAAAAGCTATCCACACACTCTTAGTCCGGTAACGGCTAATGAAACGGCTGCAGCCTATTTAGGCCTGACATACGGTGGATTTCGGCATGACAAGAGAGTGACCCTGAAAGTAGCCATAACAGTCCAGCGTTCCCACCTCATCCTAGACCACTTAGGCGTTACAATATTATTTATAGCCGTGACATTAAGAGCTCCTGACATCATTGGCGTTACAAGCTGTTTGTCACGCTAATAAGGTAACGCCGATAGAACGAGTAACGGCTAAATTGAGAGCACAAAAATGATAAACGTACAATTTCAAAGTTCGAGTCTCGCCGGAGGCAGCGTGCGTTGGCAGTACTACGAAGAAAACAAACCGACAAAGCGCCGGTCCCGGGGCCCGAGCACGGTTGACCTTGAAAATCTGGCGCGAAAGCACTAGGTTTAACGCACGTTAACGACTGCTAGCATGACGGACTAGGAGCCTTCATGTGCGCTTGAAGGGCACTCTATGACGCACATGAAGGCACTCTATGACGGACGTGTTAAGAGGGACCACTCCATTATACTTTTTCAGGGGGAAGGAGGGGGCGGGGGAATCGGCAACTCGGCGATTTTCGGACTAACCCACGGCTTCCTTTTTCGCCACGAGAAGGCACGCAACGGAGTGTCGGAAAGGGACTCGGTGCCTCGACATTGTCTTTTTCTCCGAACTTACGGAACGGAAGGAAGAGTTGCGCTGCGATGTTCATGTACGCAGACATTTGTGGCGCGGTGCGCGGCCATTGTCGCCATGAAGGTTGCGACTGTCAGGAGTTTATGAGAGAGACAGGTGACCTCAGTGGAAGTGGGAACGTTCCATCTCCGTTCGGCTGGTGCTTACACTGTGGTCACACGCCTGCAAGCCATGGGCGTCTTACATTTCTAGGTGAGCGTTTAGCTGTTTTAAAAATTTACAAATTGTGCTTAAACCCGCCGAAAACTTTGAACCTCGCTGGATTAATTTGAGGCTCCGCAACATCCTTCAGAAACTCCACGTTCTTCAGAAATAAAGCGCCGTTTCCTGTTTGCTTTCTGTTCACCCTTAAAGACAAAATGCTTGGAGCATCTCATAAATATAAAGAACGAAATTTCCGTGATGTACCCCACTGTCACCACTAATCATGGGATTGAAACTTTTTTTTTTTTCAAATGTCCGCGATAAATTGTTGAAACTCAGTTATTCTCGTTTTCAACTCTTGTTAGTTTATTTCGAGTTGACATACGATTTTTGCATATCGTCTCTTATTTGTGTTCCGAAGGCCATTAAAAAAAAAGCGATTGCAAGAGACTGTGATGTCTTTTTGCTCAAGGAGCGCGAAGCACGCAAGGATAATACTTTGTCATTTGTCCCTCTGCAGTTCGCATTTCGGATTCGAAAGCTTTTAACGACATTAGCATTTTTGAACAGATTAGAAATCGAATGCCGCCGTCTTGCTTTTTAGAAGAGGTATTTACGCACAGCGGTATTTTTGATTGTAACACCGATTTTCATTACGACCAATTCGCTATTAGCCGTTGCGAAGGGTCACATGTTTTTACGTCAATTTAAGCCTAAATGTGTCAGCCGGCTTTAACGCCTGAACGTCGCCACAAAAAGTCACGTCAATCTCGTCAATATTACCGTGACTTTTGCAATGCATATATCTCCGTGACATGTAACGCCGCGAGTAGCCGTTGAAAAAGAGGCAGTTATTCACGCCAAAATAGCCGTTACCGGACTAGGAGTGCAGACCCAGAATCTTTGGCCCTGGCTACTCATTGCATATTATCATTGAACTAGTATTAAAATTAATTCTTATCATTTACTGCTGCGAGTTAATTTTGAACTAAAATACTGGGTGAAACAAGGAGACGGCAGGCTCTTTAAATCGACCGGAAAATTCGGTTTCTTTAACCTATCGCGCTACGACTTTGTGCAGCGTTGCCCACAGATGGTGCATTTTTTTGTAAAATTTGCAAAGAACGAACTTACCTGAGGAAAAAGTAAAGAAAGAAAAAGGCTTAGCTCCTATGGAAACGCAGCGACGCCACCGGTCTGCAAACAACACGGCAGCCGTTTCGCACGGGAGACAAGAGATGGCGCAAGCGGTCGCGACGCCAACTGCCGCCAACGAACGAGCAGACGACGCCGAGAACCATCGTGTTTAGCAGACAAGGAACTGCAGTTCCTTTACAGTGGACTTAAAGGGGGTAGTGTAGTTACCGCGCAGCCCGCGTAGCCTCCACTATGCATCGGGAACGGCCGCTCCTTGAAGACGGTGAAGGTGGCGCTTCGATTCCGCAGCTCCGCTAGGGTGCCTCGATCGGCCGGCAGATAGAGGCACCCTAACACGCTTCGTAACTAATATAAATACCTCAAGAGCAATTATTTGTTTCCAATGAACTTCCAATGACATGATTTGTGTTTGAAGGTACGGGTGAAACATGTGAAACCAGGCAGACGACAGTGAAGTCGGCTGCTGCGAATCGGCCGGAGCTGGCCGGAGCCAAGCTGGCCAAGCGGCCGAGCCCGGAGCCATAGCCGGAACGACGGTGCTGCAAGCGCCAGCGCCACCCGCGGGCCGTCTTCCAACGGTGTGCCGCTTCTCCCGGTTTCGTTCGTTAGCACTACCCCCTTTAAGCACAACTGCAGTTCCTTGTTGTTACCGCGCCTGTTTTTGTTTCTGCGACTGTCGCCGTCTGCGGAACGCGAGCCGCTTTTGAGTCGAAAGGATCGTCTGCTAAAGTGTCGGCTCTCGGCGCCGTATGCTCGTTCGTTGGCGGCGTTCGTTGCGCCATCTCTTGTCTCCCGTGCGAAACGGCGCCGTGTTGTTTGCAGACCGGTGGCGTCGCTTGCGTTTCCATAGGAGCTAAGCCTTTTTCTTTCTTTACTTTTTCCTCAGGTAAGTTCGTTCTTTGCAAATTTTACAAAAAAAATGCACCATCTGTGGGCAACGCTACACAAAATCGTAGCGCGATAGGTTAAGAAACCGAATTTTCCGGTCGATTTAAAGAGCCTGCCGTCTCCTTGTTTCACCCAGTAGAAAGAAATAAACATAGAGATGGACAAAACAGCACCTCTATGCCCTTATGTTTATTCAAATTGTTTTATTTAACTTCACCAAGGCGCGCATCTCGAACTAAATTTTTAACCTTGGCATTTTTTTTATTATGACTACCGCACCAGTCCTACTTTGGGTTTACCAAACTGAATATCTAAACCTCACCGTCATTTTTTGTGTTTTACAGTCTCGTGGTTTTGGTCAAAATAAACGCCCATGTACCTAAATGAGACACCAGACAGCCCAAAAATACTATATTTGTTTTGATTTTTGAGGTATTTAAATTCTCGAGCTAGAACTTTGGAAACCCAAGTCTAACACGTCATCACGTTTTCCTGGAAATCCACAAAGTGCCAAACTGATGCACGACAAAAGGGCCGGCCCGTCCTATAAATCTGATCACATTGAGATATGTGTAATTGGCCTCCGAAATTTTCGCGTGGTGATAACGGCGCACAGGCAATTTTATATTTTTCAACGCGTAAGGTGTTTTGTTGTGCATGTGTTTCGCCATTTGGCTCAGGACGATCTTCGCGTTCTGTTATGACGAAATTTGCTGGAGGCGTGAGCTCGGAGCGTAGGCAACTGGCCCCCTTGCACGAGAACTGGCGCAGCCGTGCGCGTTCCAAAGAAAGCTCGCACTGAGAAAAACAAGAGAAGGGCCAGGGATGTCACATTCAGGATATAGAAAAATACCCCACTGTATCGAAACGCCACCACGCACGATTTCTCGAAGGCGATCCCACCGCCATCTGTTCGCTCAGAATCTATTCTATATTTTCCATATCCTGAATTTGGCATCCCTGGTCCTTCGCTTGTTTTTCTCCGCACGAGCTTTCGTTGGAACGCGCACGGCTGCCCCAGTTTTCGTGCAAGGAGGCCAGTTGCCTACGCTACGAGCTCACGTCTCCAGCAAATGTAGGCAGAACAAACCTCGAAAATCGGCCTGAGCAAATGGCGAGACACACGCACCACAAAACAACCGACGCTTTGAAAAATATAATATTGCCTATGCGCCGTTAGCATCCCGCGGAAATTTCGTAGGCCAATTACACACATTTCATGGTGATCAGATTTATTTGACGGGCCGGCCCTTTTGTCGTGCATCTGTTTGGTTCTTTGTGGATTTCTAGGTAAACGTGATGACGTGATAAACTTGGGTTTCCAAAATTCTAGCTAGAGGAATTATATACCTCAATACTCAAAAGAAATTAACTATATTTTGGGCTCTGAGGTGTCTCATCTAATTAGCTGGGTGTTTATTTTGACCAAAACCACGATATTGGAAAACACAAAAAATTACACTCAGGTTTAGATATTGCGTCTGGTAAACCCAAAGCAGGACTAGTGCGGGAGTCATAAAAAAATGCCAAGATTAAATCTTAAATCACAGCAATAAATGATACAAATTAATTTTTAATACGAGCTCAGTGATACATTGAATGACTGACAAGGTAAAGATTCTGGCTCTGTGGATAGCTTTTGCACAGCGTTTAAGCAATGTACCAATCTTAATTTGGTGATTTATGCGGGCAAGTAGTGCTGTGCTAAAATGAAAAAGATGCAAACGGGTAGAGATTGACGTTGTATAAAATATTGTGTAAGCACGCACATGTTACGCTGATTAAGACTGAAACAGCGCTACATTTTACTCTAGCGTTGAGCATATCGAAAGTTAAGGCGCATCGAAAGGTAAAGCTTGTACACATATAAACTGCTCAGGCCGTTATGTTTGAATGTTCATAGTTTGAATGTTCATGAGTCTCAGATTTGATGTAAGTTGTATCCTGCTCACTTACAACAGAAATAAGTTAGCATTCTAACTCTGGGTGGACCGAAAAACACCACCTGCTGCCAACTACCAATCATCTCTTCGTCGATTCTGAGTATTCACTGCATGCCAACGGTCGCGTGCTTAAACGAGTTTTTCTCACGTGATTTTATAAAATCGTAACTGCTCTTGACAAACAATATTGTTTACTCACGCAAGTGGCCACATGTGATGTTTAAAATATTGTGTGTTGATTGTGGCACACGTGGCAAGTTTCATAGGTTTTTTTACAATCCGCGAAATAGAATGCTGCGGGTTAGAGCCACTAAATGGACTGCGCTTAGAGTACCGGCACTCCGTTCCCCGACATTGTGGTGGGCGCCGCCATTTTGGCTAGTATGCAAAGAAGACAGAACTGCCGATCGTCATGATTCAAAAGTGGGACTTCCCCAGCCTTAGATTCGGTGTTAGGAAGGTTATGTAATATCGCTTTGCTCTGTTGCGAAGTGTTTAAACATTTATGATAAATATTTATCACAGTAAGCGTTCCCTGTGATTTCATATAAAGCTTCAGATAACTGGCACCCGAATGAAAAATCCATCAATGTAACCCTGTTTGGCAGTAATGTTTTCTAGTGGACCGCTGAGTGTGCCTGACTGTACGTCAAGCATGTCTGATTGGCCAACAAGTTACTCTGACCGACAGTCAAACTCCAGTCAGACCCCGCTTGTCGTCTTTCTGATGGTTTCCTGGTGGCAGTCGGCCGCCGCGAAATGCCGTCAAGATTTCTTGGTGGCGATTTCGATTGTACATCGATTGTCTCTGACTGTACGTCAAAAAAGCTTTGACGTGCAGACAGATGTACGGTCAAAGGACGTAAAGTTCGTTCGGATACCACTATTTCGTCAAATCTATGAAAATGAAAAATAATCTATGCACCAGAAAACAAATTCGGGACGTGAGCCCATACAACCGCTGATATTAGAGATATGACACGCAACCGACCGACAACCCTGATCAGAAGCCCGCCGAAACGCCGAACACGCCCCTTTCGCTTCGCCCATAGAGGCTTCGCCGAGCTTCCATGAACGATCGCTCTCGACTCGTCTAGTTTGCCCGCTTGCTCCAACTTGTCGATCCTGCCCGGGCTCTACAATGTCTTATGTTTTAGTAGATTTCCTACCGGACAAGACCCAGCCTGTCGTGAGTTCCGACGATGTAAGGGACGTTAGCGGTGTAGTTGAAGGCGACAAGGTGTACCAGGTCTCCTGGGCCGGAGACGCGCGAACAAAAAGATCACGTTCTACGACGCGAAAGTACTCTAGATGGCAGGTGTGTAGAACTGAAGCACGGCAATTGATGTACGAGTTCTTTGCATAATATGCTGAAGGCTTAACTGCATATGCAGCCGAAGCATTCTTTAGAGCGATGCGCTCATTGTCGGAATCTCCCGCTGCAATACTAAAATGCTCCTAACTCGGTCCGAGAGGTTTGGGCCAGAAGGTTTATACCTTTCTATCTGGCATGGGGTATTGGCCTTACCGCTGTGTCGCACCTCATTATTATTGTTTCATGAAGAGTGCAGACAAAAAGCATCCACGAGCGTAGTTCAGATATGTCTGCTGCTCGTGTTCGTCCGTAAAAGCCAGGGCTGTCTGTCGTAGCATGCATGCTTGCTCTCTAGCTTCAACGGAGTCGCATACGTTTTTGAATTAAAGTGTATACGGTCATCCCGAAAGGTTCAGACATGGAGGGCGTTCCTTTCAAACATGCGTACGGTGCATGTGGTCACGTTTGTAAATGAATGTCCATTTTGCCTGCAAAACGCAAATTTCAAAAGGGGGGAAAAACAAAGGTCGGGTGAACACGTTTCCTGATATTTGATGTCATGAATTACATTCATTTTAATAATAATAATAATAATAATAATAATAATAATAATAATAATAATAACTTTATTTCCATCAAATGAAGCGGGGTCCAAAGGAAAAAGCTGCAGTAGGCAGCTTGACTGGTCCTCGGGCCCTTTACACCGGTCAGCAGCAAGCATGCGGAAAAAATAGAAAAAAAGGCAAGTATACAGTGGAACCGTTGCAGATCTACGGTTGACATTTCTACAAACCAAGGCTCACCCCAGTGCAAAACATAGACAGAAAACAAAATCACGTACAGAAATATAAGCGCAGGTCCTTGAAAGTGAAACTATCAAAATGAATATTATCAGTGCAAAGACTATTTAGCAAATCTGGGAGTGTGACATTTAACATTTGATAGCCATAGTTTGTTCGTTGCGTGACCATCCTCCATTTCTCTGTGTTGCGGGTAGCATGTTAGCGGGAAACTTCCCCTTAACGACTTTGCAAGTCTTTCCAGAAAACATAATCCCCCTTATTTTCTTACCTTTAAAACTTAGGTAGCGAGTCTGTACCGATATAATTTATAAATGCCAACTATTTTACTGATCCCAAATAAATTCGGCAGAATGAAAGCTGTATGGCACATTACACATTCCTCTCAAATATTTTCTTCGCAGCAAAAACAGTTTTTCTATATTAGGTCAGTTGTGTGATGTGCCCCAAACCAAAAGACAATACGTTAAATGAGAATAAAATAGTGATTTATAGGGCAAACAACTTAACGCTCTTCCGTTGGTAAAACAGATCGGTAGCGATTTGTCAACTACCCGAGCACTATGCTTTGGAACAATATAGTTTATATGGATTATCCCAACTCATTGTCTCACTAAAAAACACTCCAAGCGTTTTGAAACAACTAACGATTTCTATGGGAGACGAGTCAAAGCGGAGAACCTTCGATATAGCCAGAGACTTGTTTTTTGGTCGAAAAATGACTGCTTTCGTCTTTATTAATATTAATTTCGGAGTGAGTTGCTATCCCCCCAGCCTTTTATATTTAATAGAGTAAAGCCTCGCCATATCAATTAATTCGTCACAGGTATCGGCAGAAAAAATGGCAGTGTCATCTCGCATAAATTACAAATTTCGCCTTAGTATTTACGTTGCACTATAATCGGCTAACGTATACATTAAAAAGAAATGGTCCCATTAGGCTTCCTTGTGGAACCCCTGACGTAATGGATTCTTACAGTTGAAAAGTGACCGCTTATGTTAACATATTGCTCACGATGTCGTAGGTAATAGATTCTAAAAGCTGTAGGGCATGTCCACGAATGCCGTAAATTTCAAGCTTTTTGAGTAATACTTCGTAGATTGAGACAGTCACAGGCTTTTGTAAAATCTAGGAACACTCCTAAAACTAATTTCTTACTTTCAAAATTTTCTGAAATAAATTCTTTTTGATTAAGTAGATGCTGTCTCTGTTGAATACAGTTTTTTTCGGAAACCAAATTGCGAGGAAGTTATAAGGTCACATTTATTCGAGAAGCTCTGGGCTAAACGATGATATAGGAGCTTTTCCAAAACCTGCGTAAATACGGGCAACATAGAAATAGGTCTATAATTGCCTCAAGTCATTTTATCTCCTTTTTTATACAGTACAGACACCTTCGCTACTTGCATTCTTCTGGGAAGCACACAAGACCTCAAAAGAAAGGTTAAAAATATAAGTTAACACGGGAGCAATTAGGTCAGCAACATACTTAATGGGGCGAATTTGCATTCCATCAGCGTCACAGCTACAGCTATTTTTTAGCGTGCACAATCACATTTGTGATTTCTAAAACTAGTAATCGGCTCTAAAATAGGAGGATCTACAGCTCTTCTCCGGCAAATATATTTAGAGGAGTCATTAGTATCGGCAATACTACGATATATTTACAAAATATTCATTGAACACATTTTGGTTGCCAAATCCCGGCCGGTTACAGCTTTGCACCCCATACCGCAATGTGTCGATAATGTTTGATACAGGAGACCCTTAACCATCTGACCCAAGATGTTTACATGTTACGTCAGTGCGACCATTTGCTGACGTGAAAAAGGGGAATAATAATAATATTTTTTGGCATTCCTCAGTTCCTTAGTTAAGCTGTTCCGATAAGACACCCATTACTGCCAAGGCATCGAGGGTTGCGTGTGTGACGAGACCGTTTATATAGTATATCTTTTTCTTACGAATTTTTTTCATCAAGCTGGACGTCACCCACGGTTTACGAATCTTTTTTGATTACTTTACACGGATGTATGGAAACATGATGTTATACAGCTTAAGCAAATTCTTCCAAAAAATAAGTTACAGGCATCATCAACCATTTCTTGCGTAAGCACCGTATTCCAACCTTACAGCTGTGATGTCCCGTCTAAAAGCATCGAGGCTATTTTATACTGGGCTACATTGGAAAATCGCAGGTTCGCATTTCGTTCGCTTTCGAGATATGGTTAAGCTCAACACACACAAGAAAATGGGAAGATGGTCACTCAGAGAGTCACAACTTATAACTCCACTGTTCAATCTGATCTGTATGAAAATTAGTTATAAACAAATCTAAAATGGTTTTAGGACTGTAAGGTCACTCTTGCTGGATTGGACTATCGTTGTTGACGCATGCGTACGGTGGCTAACTTCACGCTCATTTCCATTCGCGCGCGCGCGCTCGTCAGCGTTTCTTATCGCCAGCAGCGTAAAGTCACCCCCACAAATGACGTTATATTGACTTTCGTTTGTGAACATCTGCAAAGACTCCATAAAAATGCAAAAAAGGATGACATGCAACCGTCCGGTGGGCGATAAAAAACCGCGAAAATGTTTTGATGACTACGTAAGCGGCTAGTGCTTCGTATCTTTTCGGGATAAGAGAATAATCATTTAGGTTCAATCACTTTTCTTAATCAAGATACTAAACCTCCGCCCGCTTTAAAGTGTGATTTAAAACATGCGTATCATGGGATGGAAACTAAAAATATCTGAGTCATCTTTATACCAGGTCTCAAAAGTATTACGATATCAAAAAGAACACCACCTATCAAAAAGAAATTCAAGGTCTTTCTTTTTGTTAACTGGTGGACTGCGCGTTTAAATGGAAACACTTTAAATGTGAACTTACATTTTTTCTCGAAGAGACTCGTTACTTCATCAGGTTAGTGGCTGAAAAGAAGTACTCTCTGTCATTGGAGAAGCCATTTTGAGTTTATTGGGGAAAAACAATATAATCTAAGCATCATCAGATGACAACTACGACGGAATGTTTTGCAAATCTTCATCACCTTGACAACAAAGGCATCATCAATTTTATCTCTGCGCCGAATATGATTTTAATTATTTTGAAGCCATATATAAGAAAACTTTTTCCTTTGCTCCGTCCTTTGCTCTTGATAAGAAATATTTGCTTGTTTGTCAAGTTCTCGTTGATGTACACTTTCTTTCCACTGGCCCCCATTCTTTACGGTCCAACCACGCGTCCCTTTGTTCGAGAGGTAATTCTTTTTAAGGACTTGTGAACCGTTTCACAGCCATGCAAAATGGCCACCTCGGCTTGTGAACCGTTTGAGAAGCCATCCAAGATTGGGCTAACTGAAATTTGAGCTTTATATAAAGAGTAAAAGCTATACGCACTGCGGAGTGCACTTCTGACTGAAATGGCTATACGCACTCCGCGAAACCTCACATAAAACGAATGGTCAAATTGAGTATTCCAAGTGTTGGCACAGCTATTAGGGGCAAGGTGTCCGCTTCGTACGCAAGCGGGCGCGGGTTCGATCCGCGGTGAACTTGGCTTTTTTTTTTCTTTTTTTTTTTTCTCGAACGTTTTGTTTTGTCGAGGCATTTGGTGATATTTATGAGTGCGTGTAGCCATTTCGGCCGAAATGCACTCTTGGGGTGCGCATAGCTTTACTCTTGAATATAAATGCTGCCCTTGTTGATGAAATTGGCAGTGGCTGCATCGGTAGCGTCAGCCACTTGGAGCGAGACCAGAAAGAACGTTTTATTCCTCCTCGTCTTCTTTTAAGCAGGGAGGCTCTTGTTAGAGGCCCCTACCGGTACATCTTCCTTTCCCTGATGATCAAGATGACCATAACGTAACCGCCTACAACTAAAGTCAAGTTCTATGTTCGTTGTATAAAGTTACGGTCGTAGTGTAATCTGCTTGGTGCCCTCCGCTGTCGCATGGTTCTGTGCAGACCTTGGGTTGGGTCACCCGCTTCTGCTGGTGTACTAAACGGCTGGGCGGGGGCGGCACCAGTGCTTGACGGAAGAGTTGTCGCTGCTTCTTCAGGGACAGGTGGTGTCCGGCTTTCTGGCTGAAGCAGTAGCGATGTGGTCGGTTCTCGGACAGTAGGAGTGAGTGGGCTTGGGTGCTGTGCTTCGTAAGGGGCTGCTGAAGCTCTCGTGTACTGTTCGTCGCGGCACTCATCTTCGACGGAAGTTCCGCCTGGCTCGAACGGTTCAGCGGTTTTCCTGAGGTGTCTTCTGTTTCTTCGGTAATGTTGCCCGTCCTCGGTGCACACTCTGTACGAACGAGGAGCCACACAACGCTCAACCCTGGCTTTGCGACACCATGAACTGTCATCGCGTATCCGGACGACGTCTCCAGGACGCAGCGGAGCAAGATGGTGATTTGTCTTAAAGGTTTGTGCATGTTTCCGCACTGTGGAAGTCGTGGCTGCGGTAAAATCTGGCAGCCTTCCACGTAGCTGCCTTCCCATCAGAAGCTCACTGGGAGTGCGTCCATCTTCCAAGGGTGTAGTCCGGTAGTTAAGTAGTCCAACCCAGAAGTCCTCGTTCGAGTGCTGAGTTTTCTTTAGTAGTCGCTTGACGACCTGGACTCCCTTTTCCGCCAACCCGTTGGACTGCGGAAACCTTGGGCTGGAAATAGTGTGGATGAAGTCACATTTAGTTCTGAACGATGCGAATTCGTGAGACGTAAACTGTGGTCCACCGTCCGTGCAAACTTCTATAGGTATCCCATGCCGTGCAAACATAGCGGATAGCTTATCCACTACAATTCGGCAGGTTGTTAGCGGCAGAAACTCGACTTCTGGGTAGTTTGAGTAGGCACAGTACGCCACCAGATAATGTTTGCTGCCGTACTCGAAAAGGTCTACACCGATTCGCTGCCAGGGTTGGTCCGGGACTCGTCTGAGCATTAAGCGTTCCGATGGTTGCCTATAAGCGAAATGACAACATGTGGAACATTGGCTGACTAGTGCCTTGATGTCCGCGTTCATTTGGGGCCAGTACATTAATAGCCTCGCTCGCGCCAGGCTTTTGTTTAATCCTAAATGTCCTTCATGTAGTCGGTGCAACATCTCTTTACGGAGACTTTTTGGTATCACCACCCTGCTGCCTCGCAGTAGCACGCCGTCGATGCACGTAAGTTCCGAGGAGAGCGGTGCAAGCTCTCCAACAACTGCATTTCCTTCTTCTAGGGCTTTTATGACTTGCCTTAGTTCTTGGTCGTCCCAGGTGGCCGACGCTAACTGGGCCTTCATGTTGTCGCTGACAAGGCTTGCGAGCACACCGGTGGCGTGGATGGCGATGTCGTCATGTTCAGCGTCCGCCTTCTCTGTGTTCGGAACTTGGATCCGCGACAGAGCATCTGCTAAGAGCAGCTGCTTTCCGGGAACATACTGAAACGTGACATCAAATTGCAACAGCCTGAGAAAATATCTCTGAAGTCGCGGAGGCATTTCACTGAAGCTCTTTTTTGCTATTGCTAGGAGCGGCCTGTGGTCTGTTTCGACAAGCACGGGATAGCCCACCACAAACTCCCGAAACCGCTCGCAAGCAAAAGTTACAGCCAGAGTCTCTTTTTCAATTTGTGCATAATTCGCTTCGGCCTTCGACAGCACCCGTGACGCATATGCCACGGGCCGCCAATCCTGGTTATGCAGTTGAGATAGTGCAGCACCGATGGCGAAACTCGACGCGTCAGCTGATATCTTTATCGGTTTGGATGGGTCAAATATCGCGAGGACGGGGGCTGACGTGAGCATTTCAATCAAATTATTCCACTCCTTGTCATGAACGGCCAGCCACACAAATGCGTTTTCTTTCTTAATCAAGGCCCTCAGTGCCTCCGTTTTTCTTGAAAGTTGCGGCAAAAATTTGCCGAAGTAGTTTACCACACCAAGAAACCTCTGAACTTCCTGCTTGCTTGAGGGGCGGGGCATGCTGGCTACGCAGTTAATTAAACCTTCATCTGGTCTTACCCCGTTATTGCTGATGCGGTCTCCAAGGAATCGGACCTCATCTCTAGCAAAGATGCATTTTTCTTTGTTGAGCGTTAGTCCGGCGTTTCTCGCTGCATTTAATGCGGCACGTAGACGTTCGTCATGTTGCTCTTTTGATGTGCCCCAGACTAACACGTCATCTATATAGACACGTGTACCTGGCAGGCCTTCGAATACCTCGCTCATCGCTTTCTGGAAGACCTCGGGAGCGGACGATATCCCGAACGGCAGACGGAGGAATCGATACCGCCCAAACGGGGTGCTGAACGTGCATATCTTAGAAGTTTCTTCATCCAACGGTACTTGATGAAAACCGCAATTCGCATCCAGCTTGCTGAACACTATAGCTCCCGCTAGCTCTGCCTCTATTTCTTCCCGGCGTGGAAGTTCGTAGTATTCTCGTTTTAAACAGCGGTTGATGTGCCGCGGGTCAAGGCAAACTCTTAATCGCCCATCCTTCTTTTTAACGATTACTAGCGGACTCACCCAGTCTGACGCCTCGTCCATTTTGGCGATGACTCCTTCCGATTCCATGCGGGCCAACTCCTTCCTCAGTGGGCCTCGAAGTGCATGCGGTACCCTTCTGGGAGCCATGGCGACGGGTCGAGCGTCGTCTTTGAGGACCAGACTGTATGGCCGGCGCGTGCATCCTAATCCTTGAAACAAGGTCGGAAACTCACTTACGAAGTCTTGGTTAGTGGAAGAGGCCACTTGATGTACCCTGGCAATAAGTCCGAAAAGCTCGCATGACTCCAGGCCAAGCAGAACTTGTCTTCCTTTCTTCACTACGAAGAATGGTACTTTCTCCTCCTTGCCTTGAACCCGCAGAGGCAACGTGACTGTACCGAAGTGCTGTATAGGATTGCCCTCGTAATTAGTCAGCACGGTTTTTGACGGCTGCAAGTCGCTTACTCTCCCAATCTTGCGGAAGTAAGAATACGGCAGAACATTTGCCTGTGCTCCGGTATCGACTTTTATGTTTGTCGGGTGGCCGGCTAAATCACCGATCTCAATCCAATCTTGTTTTTCTGACACCTGGTCAATTTGTATTGCCAGTATCTGGAAGTCGTCCTCTGAGTCTTCAAGCGACTGCTCCAGCTCCTCCGCTGTCGGTGCTCGCACCTCGTGGACGTTTCTTTTGCTTCGGCAGCAAGATGAGAAGTGATTTTTTTTCTTGCAAGCGGTGCACGTTTTGCCCCAGGCAGGACACTTCCTTGGTTCATGGCTCCTTCCACAGTAGCCACACTGACGCCTTTGTTCGTCTTGAGGGGCTCGTCCTGGTGCTACTGACGACTTGCTGACCCGGTGGATCTTTGCTTCGCCCTCGAGGGTGCGATTCTGGGCAGCCGCTAACTCCGCGGCTTTGCAGAACTCGATGGCCAATTCCAAAGTAAGGTTCCTCTCTCGCAGAAGACGAGCACGCAACTTTTTGTCTGTCGTTCCGCAGACTAGCTGGTTTCTGACCATGGAGTCCTTCAGTTCACCAAAGTTGCATGTCTGAGCCTTGAGCTGCACGTCGCGAAGAAACTGCTCGAAGCTCTCGCCTTCCTTCTGCTGCCTTGCTCTAAACACGTACCGTTCGTATGTTTCGTTGCACTTCGGGCTGCAGTAGTCCTCGAAGGCTTGGACGATGGCATCGTAGTCTTCTCGTTGAGCCGCTGTCAGTGGAAATGTGTTGAATACGTCAATGGCTTCTTGTCCAGCTACATGCAGAAAAACGGCTGCTTTTTGCGCTGGCGTCCTCTCTTTCGCTGGTGCTGTGGCCTTGAAGAACAGCTCGATACGCTGCCGGAACTTCTTCCAATTCTCTGCGGCGCCGTCAGAAAGCACTAGGCACTCGGGAGGGGGCAGATGTTCCATATCGGCTTTCGTTGTACTATAAAAATCCCACTTCTGACACCATGTATCGAAGAAGCGTCAGCCACTTGGAGCGAGACCAGAAAGAACGTTTTATTCCTCCTCGTCTTCTTTTAAGCAGCGAGGCTCTTGTTAGAGGCCCCCTACCGGTACAGTGGCAGTCAGACGTCATCTGATGGACCATCAGGGCACGTTTCACCAGGGCTGCTGACTGGCAGTCAGTGTCCCAAATCACGTATCTTGATGGAATTTTTAATAGGGCAACCATTATCTTAAAACAGAATATGGCCAAGTTTTGATACTCCGAAGCGTAGCTTATTTAGTGGCATTACTCTGGGTTACCTTGGTCTCTAAAGCATGTAGCACACAAAAGAGCAAGAGCTGAATCGCAGAGGGAAACAAAAAGAATAATGATAAACAAGTGTGTAATCACATGAAACCTAAGGGCTGTGCGCATAAGCAGAAGGATAGCTTTGTTTCACTAAATACATTACTATAGTCGGTGACAGGTCAAGAACGAAATGGAAGCTCCTCCCACCTCTTTCCACTTTAGAAGAGCGAAGGCTGGAGAGGAGGCGACCTCCTCTCTATCGTTGGCTCCGCTGAAGTGAAAGGGGAAGGAGGAGCTTCCACTTCGTTCTTAACCTGTCACTGACGTAAAGTATTTGGACTCATCGTGCGAGCGAAGCGGAACATACAATCGCGAGCATGCTGCCCTGAACTACTCTTTAAAGGCTCTGTTATACTCCGACGTAACGCGTGCGCGTGCGAGCCCGTCACAGCGACGCCACGTCGGAGAAAACCCGACGCTCTATACTCCGGCGTCGTGGCGTAACCGGCGCGACCGGCGTCGTTCGACGCCGCCTGACCGCCTGGACGCCAAAATGGAGCATTCCGCATTCCGCGCCAGCCGCGCAGCGACGTCCGGACATCACGCGCTGGTTCACGGCAGCCTCGCGCGGGGAAGCGCGGCGAATACGAGCAATAGCAGACGACGGGAGCACCACTCCGTGTGGCGTCATGTTTGAAGAATTGGACTCGGTCGTCGAGAGGCTGATCGAGATAATTCGTCCTCACCCGTTTGTCTACGACACGAGGAAGCTTGAGTACCGTAGACCGTGCGCTTGTCAAAGATGTACCGTAGTACATTAACCGCCTGCGGTGCACCAACAGTGCAAGCGCGAGTTTTCGTCGTGCAAGGTACGTCCACGCCATCCCTCAAACTTGGCGCTGAAGAAGCGCGAGAATTTTCGTCTGCTATTCGGAAACGAAAAGGAACCGGAAGTGGCGCACTCTCGCAGGAAACGTGCCCTCGTAGTCAGATTCTGCGCATGCTGCCGCGCCGGCGGCCCACCGACGCGCGCCGCGGGAGCCGCCAGGGCCGCCGGAGTATAGGGGTATTCACTGGGCGCCATATTTGAGGTAACTGCTCACAGCGCATGCCCGGGAAGAGTTTCCCGTCAGCTCTCGGGCAACCGCAAGAGAAGAGGGGAAGGCGAAATCCTCTTATTACCGGGACTCTCCTTTATAGGTCCCAGGCTTCTTCAAACGTCGCTATTCTCTCTCTAGAAGATTATAGAAGATTAACTTGCCACTCAAAATTCGTACAAAAGCATCTTTCCCTCCTCTCTTCCCCTGTGGTAAGAAAGGAGCAGCGAGCTCACCTATGACGGCCAGTGAATACTCCCTATAGAGAGGGCGAATTTTTGACGCGCGCGGCGTGACTGACGTGACGTAGCCGATTTCGGCTAGCGTTCGCTTGCGCTCTCGTTACGTCGGAGTAGTAAAGGCCGGTTCAGACACTTGCGTTTGAGTGCGTTTGACTGCGTTGCGGCGAGAACCGAAAGCGAGTCACCGGCACATCTGTGCTTCGTATGAAGCGTGGAATCCAATCCAAGGAATCATCTTGGCACGCGATATAAGCAGCAGGGATGTCCTGGTTTCTCGCTGCCGCAACGCAGTCAAACACAGTCAAACGCAACTGTCTGAACCGGGCTTAACAGAGCCTTTAGTGAACAAGAGCACCGTTCGAAGGACGGATCTCGCTTTAATAGATTTTGGTGCGCTCAAACCTTTTAAAACACAATTATAATCTATTCTATTATTTTGTTTCTTTTTATTAAGTGCGTCCATGTTTGTTCGTTTTTGTCTTTTGCGTTCAAGTGCCATTTTCTTAATTATATAATATTTTATTTACAGAAGTCCGACAACTATAGTCTCTTTCATCATGAGTAAAAGCAGCGTATTGAAATATGTAGGAAAAAAGAACGCAAACACACATTAAAAGTGCAATGTAATGGCGCATTCAAAATTAGTGGTTAGTTTTTAGAGAGGAGGAGTTTCGTAGGGCGACATTGTTACCCATTGTAGATTATAAAAAGTGCAGTACAACTGTAAGCTCGGTATCTCTAACGCTCCTTACGAAGTATATGTGATACACGATCGCACAACGGTAGGATGTAGATGGGTGACAGAACACAAAGTTCCTGCTGAAGCTCCTTGATATAGGCGTTTTTTACATGTACCGCCAACCACTGTTGTGGAAACACGCGAAACACGTACCACGAGCGTGTGCTCCCCCTCCATTCGCTTTCGAGGGACCAGTCATTTTAGGGCTACGCCGCCATTTGCCTCCAAGGGCCACTCGAGACACGGGCCTCATGCACTGGCAGATTTGAGGTTACTTGAAAGACCAACGCAAATACATCGAGGGGCTTTAACCTCTACAGGTTCTGCAGCGTGAGCTCCCTGCTTTGAACGAAGCTCGCACTCGCGCATTCTTCCACGTGCTCTGATCTGCGGTGCCACAACACACTCGGCCAACGATCCGCCAAAGCACTTAGTTTAGCCTGTGAGCTAAACCAAATGAGCTTCGCTTAATGTATTGGCACTCTTTTCCACAATGGTGTTGTGGGCGCCGTCATCTTGGGGGTCAGTACAAACCAAACGCAACTGCCGATCGTCATGATTCAAAAGTGCGACTTCCTCAGCATTCGTTTCTGTGTTAGGGAAGATCATGCAATAATGCTTTGCTTTGTCGCGAACTGTTTAAACATTTGTGGAGGACGGAAAAGCGATTCCTGTGATTTCAAATAAAGCTTAAGATAATTGACAACCATCATTTTAAGCACCAAGATGTGTATGAAGCGTAGCTTATGTAGTGGCTCTAGTTTGGCCCGACCGCACAGGCACAGAAAGTGAACGAACTGTTTGACCTGGCGTTCTTGGCGCTGCTTCAGTGGCTTCATGAGCCTGTAGCGTTGGCTGCGCTCCGAACTAAGGTAAAGCAAAGCAAATATTCAAATCTTAGGGTTCCACAAGCCAAACCAGCAAAAAGCACTTAACACGCCTTAATAAAAAAAAAATTGCGGATTGATTTTGTCTAGCTGGTGATCTTTTGACATGCAACCGAAATCTCAGATTGGCCTCCGTCAGATTGCGAGCGCCTCGGCCGATGTTTAAGCCCGACAAATATGGATTCGTGGGCTATAGCGTTGGCTCAGAGACACTGAGATGATTTAATATTTTGTGTTTTGTTTTAATATCATATTGCCACTTAAGAGCTACCGAAGTGGTTTTTGAAACAAAATATAGTGGAACCATTCCCACAAGCATAGTTTGATTGCGGAAATGATTATTGCAAGTGATAAAAACGTTCAAGTGTTTTCGCATACTTGGCGAATCTCAAATGGCGTAATTCCTTTTAGGGCGCCCATTTCATTTGGATCGCGTCACGCATGTGTACCGACCATCGAGGTACCGACGCACAGTAGAACGCGCGCAAAAACAGCTGTGGTGCACCCGCAGCCTCGCGCTTGTTGTTCTGACATCTCTGTCTCGCTAACTGTGGGCATCTAAGTATCTGACAGCCTGAGATTTGGCGCTTTTTTGTCTTTCACGTGGCATTCCAAGTGGCACACGACGGCAAATGCACATCGAGCTATTCTTGAGCCCTATCGCCATCTGTATTTCATATTAAGAAACTGCAATTTGCCGTAATTGAACGGGAAAAGTTTGAGGTCTAATAACATTCTCAACGTGTAATATATCAGTACGGAAATTCGGGAAAATGCAATATCGAAGGATGCTTTATAATTTAATATATTGTAATTTTGATTAGTTGATGTGATTTGGTTTTTATAGCAACATAAAATAATACCATTTTAAAGAGTTTTTATACAGTATCTGTATATTATACAGATACTGTATAACATATCTATATTATACAGTCAACCACTGTGAAGGCCTATGAAATAATCTTTTTAGAGGTTGGTGCTAGAGTACCCACGATGCCGATGACTACCCGTTGAGAAGGTGGTGCAATGATTGGCGTGTTCCCGAGAGGCACCGAGATCGCAAGAAAAAAAAAGAAAATGCCCCAAAATAGCCGCCACCAGCGTCCGCAACGCGCCTACACAGGCTGCCACAGCCCACTGACGAGAACTGAAAACTGCCGCTGGAAAGGTCTATACGTCACCGTGTTTTAAGGTCACGTAGTTCGTGTCAAAGACGCTTCATAACACCCGTACTTTCAAGAGAGCCGAGAACAATTTTTTCCCGCACTACAGACTGCCCCATCCCTCTGGTACAAAAGGACGATGGCGTCGAACGTTTTGTTCGATTAGTTTAATGATCCGTATAAAAAATGGAGGAGGCCTGAAATCGCTGCCTCCTTATATCACCAGCATCAAGGTTGAGAGTTTGCAACTGCTTTTGTTTCTCTCAATGAAATCAAAATTAATCCCAATATCACACTTTCAACCTTAGCGCCGTTATTGCAAAAATGAGCCGACTTTAAGCTTCCGCCATGATCTTCACACGCAACATCAAACCTTTCTTTCAAAGCTATGTTCTCCCCCCCCCCCCCCGACTCAGTGGGGCTATTCTTGGCTCTCGGCAGACTGACGGAGTATGGGAATTAGAAATCATTATTTACGTGGAGCACATAATCTCGCAATGCCAGGACGTCTGCGTTTCTTTGTGGAAAACCATAGCCGTTGCGCAAATACACCATAAGTAATTTTGATGCTAAATGTATAAACAGCGGGGTAAAAAAATCAACCCAAGAGCCACTTTGTGTCCCCGATGTGGGCGAGAAATTTACCACGCCGGTAAAACGCTCATCCAAATTGAAACGGGCGGCGTCATGGTCCGAGTCGAGGATTCCTGGCTTTGTGGCGCAAGTTTTCCTTTCAAATTCTCCTGATGTGCTTGGGTTTAAAGTCCAGTGTGCCAATCAAGAAACGCATGCCTCGTTCAGCAGTCGGAAGAACTATGATCGGTCTAGAGTGAAGAAGCGAGATCTGTTACGGCTTTCGCATTGGGACAAATTGCTCCCTGTAGCCGCAGCGCGATTGGGTCGTTGTAACTCTACCCTTCCTACAGCGCTTTAACTTCTTCTGTGGAGAAACTTCAACTTTAACGTGTTAGCCTATTTGCTCACAGGTTGAGTTGGAGAAGTTTACAGACCGATTGGACAAACATGTCATGAGGCCGGAACCTGTAATATCTTATATGGCACAGATCACTATTAAAAAAAACAGCAAGAAAATATTGCTGGTCAAGCTGGTTTTAAGCTGGTTCAAGCTGGTCTAGGTGGTAATCAAGCTGGTTTGAGCTGGCCAAGTGGGTTCGAGCTGGTTCGAGCTGGCACTACAGCTGGGCAAGCTGGTACTTGAGCTGGTTCGAGCTGGTACTGAAGCTGGTTCAAGAAGTGAAGCTGGTTCGAGCTGGTTCGGAATCTGGCCCAACCTGGTTCGAGCTTGTCGAACTGGCATTGCTTGGAGCGCGCGCCAAGGTCGGCTGGGGTGGGGACGAGGCCATGTCCTGTTTTTGTCCTCCCGTTTTTGGTAGACTACTAGGCGCGCTGCGAGCTGCCTTCGTGTGCGAGAAAAGAGAGAGCGAGAGAGAGAGAGAGGTAGGAGCAGAGTATTTGAGACACGTTTGGCCATCTTGAGCAGATTTTTGAAGGGACGGGTGTGTGCGCGTTGTTTGGAGACTAATTGAACGCCGGTGCAAGCGAAGCGGGATTTGAGGAGACAGCGAGCGGCAGTCCGTTCAGCGCGTGAAGAAGTCGGACGCCCCGACTGAGGCGTCGTTTCGTGTCTTCGAACATTAGTGTGCTCGTGAATGACGGTGGTGCCGAGGTGTATCGCCAATGCCATCCAAGACACACGGATTTCCTCGCCTCTGCCGACTAGGCAAGAGGCCGCTTCGCCCCAATTACTGGCGGGACCCAGGTTCACTTCTCTCATCCGTGTAGTATTTTTATTGTTACTGCCTGTTTTTGGCGTGTGTCTAGAATTTTTCGTGCTTAGAGATAAGCCATCTATGTTTAATTGTTTTGCACCGAGAACAACTGTCTTTGCGACGGTTAGTACTTTGTCAGAGCAGGGGATGTGTAGCATCTGAGCTCATGTGAGCAGGCCGCGAATACGAAAATATTAAACTAGATGCCGAGCTGACTTTTCTGCAGAATTTGGCTTGTTTAACTGGTGGGGAAGTCCACCAGCTTAACCAGCATGACCAGTTCACCCAGCGTAACCCAGCATTTGCATAGCATTCACCAAGCACGACCCAGCATCCAGCCATGTTGGAGCAATAACCCAGCATGAAGCTGCGATGCTGGGACCAGCTTGTGCTGTTTTTTTTTTCAATAGAGATTTTACTCTTTGTCTTTTCAAGAAATCTGTTTAAATAGACAACCGATTGATTATCGTAAGCCAAGAAATATTTTAATCGGCGCGCTACAGTTATTTTAGATGAGTATGTTGCACACTTTTTGTATCACAGTGTTCGCAGAACAGTTCTTCAGGGTCACTCAGTGTATTGTACAGGGTAGTTTTTTTGCACCCTCACTGCCTAGAAAATCTTACAACTCCTAGGCTAAGCAAATGTCTTAAGATAAGCCACTTTCTAGTCCGGCCATAGAAGAACATGACAGGGCAACAAGCATATCGCTGAAGTTTATTTCGCAACACTGATTGCGGCACTTCCAAGGACGAAAAAGACGCGCCCAGAATCTTCACAAGTTGTGACATCCGGGCTGGTTCTCATTAGTGTCAAAGATCAAGGATCGCGGTGGGTGTAAAAGGTACAGTGGAAGCTTGGGGTCGTCAGATTATGAAACCAACACCGTCAAAGTTGGCAGTCTTATATTACTCTTACTTTAATACATGAGAAAAAAAAGACGATCAAGGGAGGGTTTTGCCCATCGTGCTACACTTTTCGTAGAGTTCTCCCTGTAAAGGGGGTTTACTAGATTATTTTCCGAGCGTGAAATATAAGTCGAAATAACTAGCTTTGTTACCTCACTAAGATGCCCAATCGGTGAAATTAGTAATAACAAATTACCCCAAAGCAACTTTTTAGACATAACACTGTTGTGTATAAAACTCAATCAAAACGCGAGGGCTAGCTATGGAAGCGCACATGCAGAGTTTTTAAAAATCATCTATATCTCGAGGACAAAATCAGCACCACCCTAGAATTTTCGTGAACATGTAGACAACCAATTTAGAACACTACTCAGCATAGGGCAAAATCAACCATGAAAATCTCTAAAAAACACTCTATGCTGAATATGAACAAAATCGAGCTACCTTTACTGGTCTCAGAAGCTCCTTGTGTCTATACATGAAAGATAATGTTAGAATAAATAAAAGCGAATAAAAATCGCTTTTATTTATACTAACAGTATCGATCAAATGCCCAAAAATGATACTAAAACTTACATTCTTTGGTTAAAGATTATAGATATTTGGCTGTTTTTTTAAACATTTGCCCCAAGCTTTCAAACACGGAATTAAAAAAGGGACACGATAGGTAAGGGATAATATATTGAAGCATGTCTGCCAGAAGTTTGGATACCTTGTGTTGACACATAACAGCGATGCATTTGAACTACGAAGCATATGTCTACCCATTTTTGCTATTTTCTTCTACATTAATTCGAGCCTTACAGCGAATCTTAAACATTAGTCTTCATAAGAATCCTCAAAAGTTTTGAAGCTCTATTTATCATTATCTGGCATAATTTGCGGGCCGAAAACAAAAGCGAGTGGTTGTCATAAAAATTTATCCCATGAAGCCCATTTTTCAAGAAATATAGCTCTCAAGCTAAGACAAAATGGAAAAGATGAGTCTCGATATGCCCTTAGCTACAGATCTTAAAAATTTGAAACGAAACGGTTCAACAGTAAACTCTGCCCATTTGTACTACCAAACGATGTAAGGCTAGAAATACCAGATTTCACAAGTTCCAACTGAGCTTAATTTCTAATTTATTCACATTTCTTTTATCACAGGTTGAATACAGTTTTTTCGTCTATATGATCGTATATAATAAATATTTTAGCAAGCGACCAGGCGGTCTATTAGCGATTTAAACACCAGCTAATAGTGTCGCTTCAATGACCACCGTGTGGCCGTATTCTTAAGATGCCAGTAGACCTACTGCTAAATGACCCAAGCATCAAGAATGCTGCCAATGAAGGTCTATGCGCGGCATGCATTCGCCTTCTCCGTATAAACTATTACAAGTAAGTAACCAAAATAAAGCATTTTAGGCTTATGCTTTAGAGCACGCAGTTACTACTGCAGACGCCAGCACCTGCAGCGGGTAAAACTATACTCACTCTCTGCATGCTCCTTTGTGGTTGGATAATTTAGCAAGACGGTCCATAAACAAGGAAGCAATCAAGAAATCGTGTTCTGCCGGCTTAAAGGAACTGATAGGACAATTATATGCGTGTTTTTGTTTTCTTCTAGAAATTGTTTTTAGAATCTGGTTGTAATGAAACATTGTATCTTAGAAAAACAAATTTCGTCTTCTATGTTTATCATCCAAATTGATGTAGAGTTTATTGGCAACCGATTCCAAGTAGGAACTGAAACTGGGCCGTAGTAACCCCCTATGCTTTTGTTAGTCAGTCGATTTCGTCGCCGGCTGCTAACAAAAAGCCCGATTAGGATATTAAAATCACAATTTACTAACCGTGTCATGGCGAAAGCAAGTGGGTGGAAAAATACCCTGGCCAAAATAACCTCGTACGAAATGACCCCAGACCGAATAGCGCACCAAGATGAATCTTGAGGCTATGGTCGACTTGGTCATCTTTCCAAGGTGTCGTGCGATTTTGTCTTGGATATGGCTTGTGTCAAGAGTAAAGAAGAGTTATCGCGATGTTACAGCTCACCCATTGGCCCCATTATCGCTCTCGTGTCGCGCGCTCAAGTAACTGGGCACTCTCGTTTCGCGATCTCTAATGGCACACGCCCTCGTGTCGCGGTGCTGTCGTGTCGCGCGTACTCCCGTCAGCGCTCTCTGTCGTGCGCTCTCGAGGCACTCTTCCGAAGGCCAGAGCACGAGATCGCGGATTTGCGGGGCTGATTTTGCGGAACGACAGTGCTAGATAAAGTCACTGGAACCCGAGAAAGCAGCGCCAAACTACCCGTAGGGTTGCCATTCTGGCTCTGGAATGACGAGTTTTTCCTGACCTCTCCATTTTTTGCGGGCCTGTCTAAATTCGCTGTTGACGGGTAGCTTTATAGAGACTTTTTTATACTGGTGTTTTGCTTCCACACACAGGCGAAAGAACACATGCGGTGTCGGTGCTAGGAGGCAATGAAAAATAATTTTATTGTCTTAAAATACCCAACAACATTATTATCATTGCAGGAGATGCGTGGAGATGGGCAGTATTGATAAGTTGATCGAATACACAGTGCCAAACCAATTTATATGTTTGAGAAACGCCTTCAGTATGATGACGATTGATGGCGATCTTGGTGCGACTGGTTTAGAAGCACCTTCTCAAAGTTTCGGAGACATGAAGGGGCCGAAATGGCGACTGCCATGGCAACGGGCACCGATCAACTAATCACCTTGCGAGATTCTGTTCGCCTGTATGTTAGAATCTGTTCGTGTCAGACTAGCATGTAGAGAAGGCGATAGCTCTACTTTCCCAGGATCCAGTGACTTCAGTGCTAGACAGGCAAGTCTGAAAGATAGAAGAGCCATCAAGCTCTCGCTTCGTGGCTTTTGCGGAACGAAATGCTCTAGGGTTAAAAATGCATGTAACGAACATGAAAATGAGAGACCACCAAGTTAGCACTCAACGGCTCTAGGCGCGTTTTGAACATTATGCAATATTTGTATTCCAGAGGTCTGATCCACAAAGTTGGAAGGTCCGCAATAAACAAAACGACAGCAACGACAGGAAAAATGACATAACCTTGACACCTGATTGCTCCATAAAACTACTTCCTGCTTTGTTCGTTGAGTAAAGCGAACACCAGTTTGGGTGGATTTGTCGCTGCTGTTGTTTCCGTCCCTCTGAACAGAACAAACGCCGCTGCAGGGACGAATATTTATATTAGAATTAAGGGATCCCAAGGTATCTGCGCTTACGCTAAAACGTACCATGCAATTTGCACTGTTTTCTTGAATTATTTCCAGAGGAAGAAACCGAATTAATGTCCTCGATGGGTAAGCTGGTCTCACTCTACTGGCGTTTTACGCTATTAAAATAATACCGAAGTAGTGAAGTTTTTGAAAATCTTACGAAGTGACTACTCAAGTGGTGATATTAGGCTATAATAATACAATGTTAAAAATAAAAAAATGTAATATATTGGTTTATTTATGATATGTTTTAGGTAAATATTTCAGACGAATATTCATGCTCTTTGCAGCTTTTACGGGTTATTCTAAAAGCATCTAGTGAAAATAAGACGGGCACACAGATTTAATTTTAAGGCGGAATTTAGTTTATATTGATTTTTCCTGTTAAAAATATTTTTGAAAGTTATTTGTCTTTATCGGACATGTAACCTATAAGTTGACTAAAACATTCTGTTTATATTTAAACTAATATTATGGTTATACAAAAAAAGTTGACGATAGAATGAATAATATGTTCTAGCTGCTTTACATGAGCTAGTTTTCCCGCGCAAACAGAGGGGGCAACACGGTGACGCGCGTGCAGCTGTCGAAGGGAGGTACCTTCATGTGTCATCGTGCCAAATGATGCCGTTCCGTTCAAATTTGTAGCTGCGCTACACGAGTTCTTGCGACCTTGTGCACGATGACGTCGTCTATTTTTGCTTAAACTGCAAAACATTGAAATGAGCGAACCTAACTTCTTTGATGCCCGCCTCTTCGCTTCTTTGCACCCAGAATCTTATTTTTTTACCAACTATAGTCATTGAGAGCTCAATAGAGGCCGGAAATGGCTGATTGTAGGGGTCGCTAACCATATATAACCGGGTTTAGCTTCTGGCCCGTCCCTCCGGTGCCACCGGGCATCGTGCCTCTCCGCCCGCCGCCTGCAGTTCGACTTTGACACCCCCAGCGCCTGGCCCACGTGGCTGCTCCAGTACGAGGATTACTCGTACGCCACGGGCCTCTACGCTGCCACCCCCGAGGTTCAAGTGCGGTCCATGCTATATCGCATGGGTCCCCAAGCCAGGGTGATCCTTGCTTCCACCACGCTGAGGGAGACCGACTTCAAGGACGTCGCCGCGGTCAAGCAAGCGTTCACGGCCCACTTCGTGCACCCGCCGAACGAACTTTACGAGTCGGCTCGCTTTCACCGTCGGGTCCAGCAACCGGGTGAGACAGCAGACGCTTTCCTCACCGCGCTCCGCACTATGGTGAAAAAGTGCAACTATCAGTCCCCGGACATCGAGGAGCGGCTCGTCCGGGACCGTTTCTTGGTCGGCCTGCTAGACCGCAAGCTGTCCGACAGCCTTTGTCGGAATCCACGACTGACCGTGCAAGAGGCGCTCACGCACGTTCGACAGCAGGAAGACGCCGACAACGAGCGCGAAACACGTGACTCGGCAGAGTCCGCCCCGCTCGCCGTAGACGCGGCCCGTATGCGAAGACGGAAGACGCCTGTGCCGGCTTCGACGGACAAGCCCAGTCAGCTGTGCCAGTTCTGCGGGCGCGCGGCGCACCCGCGCAAAGACTGTCCTGCACGACGCGCATCCTGCAACTACTGTCGGAAGACAGGGCACTTCGAGACCGTCTGCCTCAAAAAGAAACGGGCCAGCGAAAGGACTGCACCTAAACCGTCGGCCAACTCCATCGAGCTGCATGCCGTCGCAGAGGAGCGCCCAAACGCCAAGTTTGTGGAGGTGCTCGTCAACGGCCGCCCACTTGCGTTCAAGGTGGACTCGGGTGCCGAGGTTACTGTCGTGCCCAACACCTTCGTCGGAGTTCCCTCCAAGCTGCAAGACCCCGAGGGTGAGCTAAAAGGTCCTGCCAATCACAGCCTACCAGTCCTAGGCACCTTCGTTGCAACACTCTCGTGGCGCGGCAGGTCCGTAAAGCAGCGGCTCTACGTGCTGGCGACCAAGACCGTCCCGTTGCTGGGTTTCCCAGCAATTCAGGCCTTGGGAGTCTGCCAGTTCCTCGACTGCGTCTCGAAGCCTCCGGAGCCTTCTGGGGACTTGTCGCTCGACCCCAACCTCTTCCGTGGACTCGGAACACTCCAGGAGGAGTACACCATCCGCCTGCAGCCAGGCTCGACACCGTTTTCCTTGAGTGTGCCCCGACGCATTCCGCTCCCGCTCCACAACGTCGTCAAGGCAGAGTTGGACAAGCTCGAAGCCGACGGCGTTATCCGTCGCGTCGACACTCCTACGGACTGGTGCGCCGGGTTGGTCGTCGTTCCCAAGGCTACCGGTGGCTACAGGCTCTGCGTAGACCTCACTCGACTTAACAAGGTGATCCTTCGGGAGCGTCACCTACTGCCAACCGTGGAACAATGCCTCGGGCTGCTTGGGCGAGGCGACTGTGTTCTCCAAGTTAGACGCGACGTCGGGCTTCCACCAAGTCAAGCTGGCACCATCGTCGCAAGAGTACACCACGTTCATCACCCCGTTTGGCCGCTACTGTTTCCTCCGGCTGCCGTTCGGGATCGCATCTGCACCAGAGTTCTTCCAACGGCAGATGTCCCGGATCCTCGAGGGCCAAGCGGGTGTGGTGAACATGATCGACGACATCCTAGTCTTCGGCAAGACCCGCTCGGAACACGACTGTCGTCTCCGGGAAGTCCTCGACCGACTAGCGAAAGCGGGAGTCACGCTCAACCGACAAGAAATGTACCTTCGCTTCGAGCAGCGTGAAGTTCCTCGGAGTCATCGTCAGTGCCCAAGGCATCTTCCCGGATCCTGACAAGGTGGAGGCTATCCAAGCTATGGCTGCGCCTGAAGATACCGCCGGCGTTCGTCGTCTTTTGGGCCTGGTCAATCATATTGGCCGCTTCCTACCTCACGTTTCGGAGGTGACGGCGCCGCTGCGCGCATTGCTGCTTAAGAACTCTGTGTGGAACTGGGGCCACGCTCAACAGTCGGCCTTCTCCAGGTTAAAGCAGCTGCTTTGCTCGGACCTCTGCGTTGCGCGGTATAACGCCGCCTACAAGACTGTCGTCTCAGCTGATGCCAGCTCCTTCGGGCTTGGGGCCGTGCTCCTGCAAGAGCAACCTTCAGGTGAACGTCGGGCTGTCGCTTTTGCTTCCCGTGCGCTTACGCCTACAGAACAGCGCTACAGCCAAACTGGAGAAAGAGTCCCTTGCTGTGACCTGGGCTGTGCTCAGATTCGACCAGTACCTCCGTGGGCTCAACTTCACCGTCGAGACCGACCACCTGCCTCTTGTCGCCCTGCTCGGTGGAAAGGATCTGGAGCTGCTGCCGCCTAGGATTCAACGGATGCGCATCAAGCTGATGCGATACCAGTTTGGTCTCCAGCATGTGCCGGGCAAGCTCGTCGCCACGGCCGACACCCTTTCCCGAGCACCCTGCAGCGGAAGCTCCTCACCTACGGTCCGGTCTATGGAGCTCTTTGTCAACGAGGTGGTCAGGGGCATTCCTCCTCCCTTCGCTACCCGGCTGGAGGAAGTTCGACAGCGCCAGGCGGAGGATGGAGAGTGCTCCTCAGTCGTTCGCTTCTGCCACGAGGGTTGGCCGGACAGGAGGAAGCTACCCCCGAACTTGGTACCTTACTGGAAGGAGAGGGGTAGACTGACAGTTTCCGAGGGACTACTCCTGCTAGACTGCCGCCTGGTGATTCCTGCTGCTCTGCGCCCCAGCATCCTGGCCCTTCTACACGACGGCCATCAAGGACTCAGGCGCTGCAAGGAGCGAGCAAGAGAGAGCGTCTGGTGGCCCAATTGCGCCCTCCACATCGTGGATCTGGTCACCGGCTGCGAGAAGTGCGCGGAGACGAGAGTCGAGCGGCCGGAGCCGCTAATCTCGAAGACCACGCCCGACCGACCATGGCAACGTCTGGGCATAGACCTCTTCCAGCTGAAGGGACGGGAGTATGTTCTAGTCGTGGACTACTATTCACGTTTCCCGGAGGTGGTCTCTCCGGGCTCCACGTCTGCCTCTGCGGTCATCGCAGCGATCAAGAGCTGTTTCGCACGGCACGGCATCGCCGATGTGGTCCGGACCGACAACGGTCCCCAGTTTTCGTGCCAGGAATTCAAGGACTTTGCACGGGTCTATGGCTTCCGGCACGAGACCAGCAGCCCTCGATATCCTCAAAGCAACGGGGAGGTGGAGCGTATGGTCCGTACAGTGAAGGACCTCCTCCAGAAGACCGACGACCCCTACCTGGCACTCCTCACCTACCGGGACACTCCTGGGGTCTCCGGCGTGTCACCTGCCCAGCTGTTGATGGGTCGACGGCTCCAGACGCGGCTACCTGCGCTGCCTCGACGACTTGCACCAACACAGCCTAGCCACAAGACCTTCAGAGCCCGGGATGCGAGGGACAAAGCACGCCAGGCTCGTGATTTCCGTCGCCGGCACAACGCCCATTCTTTGAGCCCTCTGATGCCAGGCGATACAGTCTGGGTGACCGATGCCAACTGCCGAGCCCAAGTTCTCAGCCCGGCCCAGCGGCCCCGTTCGTACATCGTCGAGACTCCAAGGGGTACGCTCCAGCGGAACCGGAGACACTTGGTGCCGTTCACTTCGTCTGGGACCTCAAGAGAGCCAGACTCCCCACCTGCTTCGGAGCAGCTCGCCAGGTCTTCGACCCCAAGGAGAGTCGACAGGACGTCGACTAGCGGGGCAGTCTCCGCGACCCCGACCTGAAGCAGCCTTACCAGCGGAGTCAACTGCGGGGCGCTCACCGCAAGGAGGAGTCGCAAGGACTCGTTGTGGTAGCGTGGTCAAGCCGCCACGACGGCTCAATTTGTGAACTTGTTGTTTTTGGTCTAATAACTCTCCAGGAGGGGAGACGTAGGGGTCGCTAACCATGTGTAACCGGGTTTAACTTCTGACTCCCGAGATGGCGCTAGCTGTGCGTCGCATGTATGTAATTTAGAGAAGGTTCGAGAATAAAGTTTCAGTTTGGTTCCGAGACAGTCACCGCTGTCGTCGTAGGTATCTCTCGCCCGATACCTTCCCGCCCGCGCGGTGACGAACACTGATCATGTTTACTCTTCTTGAGTCGTGATTGGCTCTTCGGCGGTCTCATCGGCTAATGCCGGAATCCTATTGGCCGCGGAAGGATAATAGGTCATATTAAGCTTGCCCCACTCCGCGTGTCCTAAGCTGCCGGCGACTCTTGACACAGTAACACCACGTAATCTGCGACTTTTAACCTTCTGCAGGCTTTGAAAGCACGGATGTGCTAAGTTACGGGGATGCTCCAGCACGGTCGAAGAAAGGGGGTATGTACAACTTCATCGTGTACTCTTTAAGTATTGACCAAATAATGACAAACGTGCAATTTTGCTATGCGATTCTATTTTCAGCAAATAGGTGAGTTTGAACAGTATACACTCTCATTTTTTAGCGTTGATCACCATGATCGTGAATCCCGTAAGAAGGGGTGTCGTCTCAGTTCGGCGGGAGTGTCAATTCGGCCGACGGCTCCATTCGGCTAGAATTTCCGATTCGGCTGGACACTTCAATTCGGATTTATCCCCGGTTCAGCTTGAGCCTCCAATACAGCTGGACGATTCAAATCAGTTAGATTCCGATTCGGCAAGTATCTTTAATTCGGCTGAGTACTTCAATTTGTCTAAATCCTCGGTTCGGCTAGAATCTCCCATTCGGCTGGACGCTTCAATTTGGCTAGATCCCCGATCTGGCTAGAATCCCCGATTCGACTGGACGCTTCAATTTCGAGTGTATGCTTCAATTTGGCTAAATCCCCGATTCGGCTAGACGCTCCAATCCGATTAAATTCTTAGTTTAATTAGAACCTCCCATTAAATCGATCGGATGGTTGTTTGGCTCAAGCACACCAAATTGGCTAGAATTTTATACTTTTAGGTATGATTGACTAAGGTGTGCCCAATTTTCTTGGGTGGTAAACTATGCTGCATCAAGCGCTAGAAGCTCATTGCAAATAAAATCTTGCTGTCGAATGCCGGGACTCAAACAATAACCGTTACCGAAACCGAAAACCGTTCAGGAACGAATTTTTTTCACTAACCGTAACCGGAACGAAACCGTTATTTCAAAATTATAAAAAAACCGGAAACGTAACCATAACCGTAAATTATTTACCGGTAACCGATATTAACCGATATTAAGCTAAAAAATAGATTAGTTTTTCCTCAAGAACGATCTTGAGGGGGATCTCAAAATGCAGTGGCATATTTTATAGTTTCCCTCAGCGAGTGGTGCATCTGGTAATAAATTTCAGTTCAATTTAAATTTGTATTAAGAATACTTAGTCGAAACCGGTGGTCAAGTTTATAATGAATGGTCTATAGTTCTAAATCTGACACACTTCTACAATTGCTATATATATTCAGTAAGTGTCGCCTTCAGGGTATTGACAACTATGTAAGAATTCTCAGATATCCATCCAACTCGGTTTCTTCAAAACCAGCGGTGTTCCTGAACTGCAGCTAGAAATGTACCGAACCGCTTGAGGTTCAAGGTCGACCAGGTTCGACTGTTTCGAATTTCTATTGACAAAATCGAAAAAGTTCGACTAGGGTTCGACTGTTATGCGCATGCGCGACGGGCTGGCTTAGTTTGCTTTAGATTGGATGGTGATGACCAAATAATCAAATCAATCATTCTACTTTCAGTAAGGGCAGCACTGTTTGGTTGTTTTGGTAATATTGCCGCGCGCGCAGCTGGCCAAATAGGCAGCGCGCGCGTGGCCTAACGGTTATCGTGCCTGCCTCCCATGCGAAAAGCCAGGGTTCGATTCCTGGGAGCGACGTGTCTCTTGTTTACCCCTGCAATTTACTGTTCTGGTAAATTCGAGAATCCTGGTGCTTGTTCGAGGTCCGAATGTTCTACGCGTCGAACTTCCCGCGCCGATTATTACAGAAGCCCACGCGTTTACGCAAGGGGCTTCGCATAGCGAGCCAGAGTCAGTTTCGCCCCAGCGTTCGAGTCTGCTGTTACGCCGACTTCGACGCCCGCGACGCTTTGCTTTCTTCTGTTCCACTTTTTTTATTTTTGGGCACAAGTTCGCCCCATTAAACGTTTCAGTTTTCTCAGTTATTCCTTTGTTTTGTCACCTCGTCATTCGTGACATTTTTGGTGGAGGTGTGGGGTAGCGCATGCCCCTGCAGCGTACCCCTCCGAGGGCCAGCAGTGCAAGTCCGACGCCAAGCCCACGAAGAACCAACAAAGGCACTTCCGAGATCCGGTTCAGTCGTCGCACCCAAGGCCTACACCCGGAATTCGGACTTCTGCCGCCCAAGATCAAGCAAACAAGGACGACGACGATGGCCAACCCGTCGGAGACCGCGGCCGCTTCTGCCGTCATATACCTGCCCGGCGCACCCCGGACTCCGACGCCTTTCCACGGGCAGATCCACGAGGACGTTGAAGATTGGCTTCAACATTACGAACGAGTGGCCCGCCACTAACCGATGGACACCGAAGCAGTGCCTTCAGAACGTCTACTTCACTCTGGAAGGCACGGCACGCACCTGGTTTGAGAACCACAAAGCGTCAATTTCGTCGTGGGAAGAACTCCAGGCCGAGCTGCGACGCACCTTTGCCAACCAGCACCGACGACAGCATGCCGAAGAACTCCTGCGATCGAGAACCCAAGGGCCGACCGAGAGCGTCACAAGCTTCGTCGAAGACGTTCTCCACCTGATGAATCGCGCCGACCCAACCGCTCCCGAAGACAAAAAGCTGCGAGTTTTGATGCTCGGCGTGAAGAAAACATCTTCGGTGGCCTTGTGCGGAGCCCGCCTACCACCGTCGAAGGTTTCATCACTGAGGCCGCCAACATCGAACGTGCACATCAAGCACGGGCCTCACACTACCAGAGACTTCCCGGCTCCGCTGCCTTCTCGCCGTCCAGCTGCAACATCCCGGACATCCGCGACATCATCCGGGACGTCGTCCGGGAGGAAATCATGAAGTTCCTGCTTGCTGCACACCAGCCTGCTTCGCTGTCGTTAGCCGAAATTGTCCCAAGGAAGTTCAACGGGCATTCCATCATGAGGCTCCTACCAGCGTAGCAGCACCCGAGGAGCCCTCCCTGACCTACGCGGCAATAGCTCGGAGACCGGCGCGAGCTGCCCGGCAGTATTCCGCGCCGCCGCGACGTGAGCCAGAGCCACAGACCTTCCGACGTCGGGAAGGGCAGCCCCACCTCGCCCATACTGAACAACCGGCGCCTAGGAAGACGGATGTGTGGCGCACGGCCGATTGACGACCGCTGTGCTACCACTGCGGTGAAGCGAACCACATCTACCGTCGCTGCCCCTACCGCCAGCTGCGCCTACGATGGTTTGCGCCCAACGACCCTCGACCACGTCTTGGACAGCGACCTCGGGACATCGAGGACTACCTCCGCCGCTCTTCCTCACCTGAGTCGTCTCGCCGCCGAAGATTCCGTTCACCGTCTCCCCGACGCTCGCCATCGCCCTTCCGCCCGTCTCGCCGAGACAGCCTGTCACCCATCGCTTCCCGTCGGGAAAACTAGGCGCGTCAATGCTGGGAGGTGGTGTTGCCGAAGACGAACGATGCCAAGATCCTCCTAGATCGTCGGAGCCCTCCCACTCTAACGCCGCAACGCCCCGCAACGATGTTTCTGCAAGAGTGTCGAATAACCTCAACGTTATCATCGACGGCCACGACGCGACCGCGCTCGTCGACACTGGAGCAGACTACTCCGTTCTGAGTGGGAGACTCTCTCGTCGCCTTCGGAAAGTTATGACGTCGTGGGACGGACAGCAGATACGAACCGTCGGCGGACATCTCATCACCCCTGTCGGGATCTGCACTGCTCGCGTCGAGATCAACGGTGAGACGTGACATGTCGAATTCGTCGTTCTGCAAGACTGTGCGAGGGACGTTATACTCGGAATGGACTTTCTCTGCGAGTACGGCGCCGTCATCGACCTCGGAGCAAACCGGCTGACGCTACGAAAACCTGCTCCACCACCGGAGGAACACAAAGCGACGTCATCCGCGGTACGAGTCCTCGCAAACCACGTGAAGTTACCACCGCGATCGAGTGTTTTCGTACCCGTCCGGATCAATGAGGCTTTCTGCGGCGACGTTCTGCTCGAAGGAAGCCTCCAATTGCTTCTAGCAAGATGCATCGGCGTCGCAAGAGGCATCGCGGAGCTGCGAGACGAACACACTGTCGCACTCGTAACGAACTTCCGACAGGAGGCTCAGCACCTTACGAAAGACACCACCGTGGGTCACGCCGAGGAACTCCCGGACTCAGCCGCAATCGCCTAAATTTCAGAAGACCTCTCTTCGTGGCCACCCAAGATAACGCCGCCTTCGCAGTTCGACATCGACATAATGCCGCGCGCGCAACTGGCCAAATAGGGAGCGCGCGCGTGGCCAACGGTTATCGTATCTGCCTCCCACGCGAAAAGCCAGGGGCTATGTTGCGCTTTTGGACTCCCAGGAGACTAAGAAGAGGGAAGTGACGTAGGTGCGAATGAACGTACTCTCGCATCGCGAAACTTCACCGTCATCAGCGACTCCACCAATCAACATCTAAAGAGCGTTAGTTGACGTCACTTCCCTCTTCCTAGTCTCCTGGTAGTCCAAAAGCGCAACATAGCCCCCAAGGGTTCGATTCCTGGGAGCAACGTGTCTTTGGTTTACCCCTGCAATTTAGTGTTCTGGTGAATTCGAGAATCCTGATGCTTGTTCGAGGTCCAAATGTTCTGCGCGTCGAACTTTCCGCGCCGATTATTCCAGAAGCCCACGCGTGTACATAAGGGGCTTCGCATAGCGACCCAGAGTCAGTTTCGCCCCAGCGTTCGACTCTGCTGTTACGCCGACTTCGACGCCCGCGACGCTCTGCTTACTTCTGTTCTCTTTTTTATTTTTGGGCACAAGTTCGCCCCATTAAAAGTTTCAGTTTTCTCAGTTATTCCTTTGTTTTGTGACCTCGTCATTCGTGGCAGTCTAGCAAGAATAAATTGTGTTATTAACTTTTAAGTTATTAGAGTTATGTTCCGTCGATCGTAACTGTTTACAAAACAAAACAACCTATTCCGTAAAAAACATTTTCTTCAAAGCCAGACATGCTTGTATCGAAGTCTAGCCACACTGTCCACACAGTCGAATCTTGTAGAACCTGGTTAAAACGTCGAAGGTTCGTCCGGCTCGACGAAAGCTCGTGACATCCCTAGTTGCAACATTACTGACGGAGAAGTTCCGCCTCCAAATTCCCGAGAAGAATGGCGCTGCCATATAAATGCGAAAATTTCCTAGCATTACAGAATCAGAGAGCGAGAAGAGTGCAGCTTCTATAACCCCATGAATTTGCTTGCAAATAGCAAACATTACGCCGGTGTAACAGTGCACAACGAATACTAGGGATAGGTACGAACAACACACGACATATTTTTACAGCCTTCCGTGTTTTTCGTTCCTCTCCTTAGTCTTCCTTGTTTTGCGCTATTGCATTTACATAATGTTTGACTCTCACGACTCAGCTGAGCTCTCAATTTTATTACTTTATTCTACTTAGCAGTATTTTCCTAGAGGAGGCTTTAGTTCTGTTCCTTACTTTAGTATGGACGAAGCCCCTTCTGCATATCTTAAGTTGCAACTAACTATATCACCGAGAAGATGCAAATGATTCTTTTAGCACCCAGTGGGAAATTTCTCACGGACGTTTACGAATGCCGTCGTACAACGAAGTTGTTCGCAGAGGCATGTTTGGGGATTTTTACGAAGATCGGATCGACGAATAATAAATAGTAGATGGAATGTCGTTTTACTGACTTGCATATATATCACAATAAAAAATATTGAAACTCTATTTTGAATACTTTGACATTGAGAGTGGTTCAAATACGCCACACACGAAAATCGTGAAATCCCACCATCGGCATTTGCTCTTTTTTAGCGTTTTTAGAGGCTTAAAACTCAAAACCAAGGCAAATACTATTAACGGAATGTATTCTGGCTAAAAGAAGGGTGTGAAGAGAACGTAACGCGAGAAAAAGAAATAATGAAAAATGCTTTTTTTTTTATACAGCGTGCTGAAGTTGAACGAAAAGTGAAAACCCTCTCTGTTTCATAATTTATTTCTCAGTACTCGTACATGATAAAAACACAAACTTTGCTTAATTTGGAAGTCAATAAAGGGTTCTATACGTGGTAATATTTTAAAAGCGATACTGAACATAGTCGACTCAAAATAATATCCCCAATTTAGGTCACAGTTGTTCACGAAGGCATGTTTGGGGATTTTTACAAAAATTGGAACGACGAATAATAAATAACAGTTATAATGTCGGCTTACGTACATGCCTATATATCACACTAAAAAAATAAAGACGTTCTCTTTTTAATACTTTGAGATTGAGAGTGATTAAAACACGCCACATAGGACAATCGTCAAAACCTCGTAGTTCTTTCCCGCTTCTTTGAGATTTTTTTCTCAGGAACTAATCATGTCAGGACATTAGAATAAAAAGAATTGTTCTTCTTGGAACATTCTCTACAAAATATAAAAATTTGAAGCAAAATAAAAAATACGACTGCCACTCGTTGCCTGAATCCTAATGAAACCGCCCATATATACATATATATATATATATATATATATATATATATATATATATATATATATATATATATATATAACTGAGAGGAAAAGCAAAACCCTTGATGAAAACAGCGACAACGGGTGTTTATTCTTTAACGTTTCGGCCGGAGTCCGGCCTTCGTCAGAAGAAGCTACCTGACGAAGGCCGGACTCCCTCTCAGTTATACCTCACGCTTCGGCTCCCCGCCACCATGCCCTATATATATATACGTATATACTATATATATATATAATATATATTATATATATATATATCAATATATTATATATATATATATATATATATATATATATATGGGTCGCTTCATCTCAACTCAGGCATGGATTTGGGGTTAAAATTTTAATTTTGATGAAATTAATATTTATTTTGGGGAAAGGCCTTCTGTTTCACGGAGTCCAAAACAGCAAGTTCGGGCGATTTTCTGTTCTCGAGTTATGGACATTTTAAGCAGCCGAGGAGCAAACTGACCTTGCTCTCGCCTGTCTGAGGTGTCATGTTTCACTCCTTTCAATTTTTCCCTTTTTTGTTAGTGCAATGAAACATTTTTCGGACACTCTCAGAATAGGGGTTATTTATGGCCAATAATTTTATTGTGATTATTTATCTTCACTTTTGTTTTAAATATTGTCAAAGTGTGTCCTTTTCACAATATTTGTCAAAGTTTGAGCAGCTCTTCCGCGTGACCTATTTGAGATATCGTAACATATTTAGTACTTTCAGAAAGCTAAGGGTATACTCTTTCTATTGATAACAAATTTATGTTGTATGTAAAAGTGAAAGGGCAGTGTATTCTTGTAGGCCAAAGAGTATTTCAGAATGTTTTCAAATTGAAGGCCGATTTTCTAAAAAAACACATTTTTTGCTCATTTTCTTTTCATAGCTAGCTATTGCAGCTCTTTATAAGGTAATATAAAAATAAAATGTAATATGTTTTGTATGGCAGCTATAAAAGCTTAAAATTTGACTTTGACTATTTTGTCAGTAAATCAACTTACCCGAAAAAATACAGTAATTAAAAATTGGCGTCTCTTTTTTTATAGATACCTGTGAACACACTTATTCTCTGATAAATAATTTTAACGCAATTATTTATACATATTTATATATATATTTTTTAATTGTCATAATGACGTTTTTGGACGATATTTGCCGAAGTCTACCAGCTCTTCCCTGTGACCTATATGAGGTGTCTTAACATATTTTTTTTTCAGAAAACGTAGTGTATACTTCGTCTAATGATAACAAATTTGACGTTGCGTGTAAAAGAAAGAGGGCAGGATTTTCTCGTAAAGCAAGGGCCATATAAAAAACCCGTTTACAACTCCCTGTAACGCCAAATTAGAGCACAGCTCTTGAGGAGGAGGAGGGGAGGTACTTAGGGTCACGTGTTCTCTGGGGTCACGTGACCTTGGAGGGGTCACGTGACCTGGGGAGGGTCGCGTGACATCAGGGGGTCACGTGACCCCCGAGTGACGTCATGTGACGTCACCGGGGTCACGTGACCTCACGAAGGTCACGTGACCCTTAGAAGTCCCGTGACGATTACGTCATTAGTGACGTAACCAGCGAGCTCACTGATGACGTCATGATCACTAGTGACGTCATCAGTAGCGTCGTCAGTGACGATGACGATGACGTCATCAGTGACGTCCCTGATGACGTCATCAGCGACGATGACGATGCCGTTAACGTCATCAGTGACGTCCCTGATGACGTCATCGGTGACGTCACGCGTCCCATAATGCACCGCGCAGTTACGCCGACGGCGACGGCGACGCGGACGCCGACGCCGCTCAAGCCGGAAACGGGCGCCTAAGAGCTGCGCTCTAAAACCTTTTATTTGGCTAATTGGTTTTCTCGAACTACCTATCGCCGTGCTTCATAACCTGAAACAAACAGAAAATGTAATATTTTGTCTGTGTGGCAGCTATAAAAGCTTACATTTTGGTTTTTGTTCACGCGTCACTCAGTAATACAAGTGACTCACAAAAATCCACTAACTCATAATTAACGCCTCTGAAATGTTTAGTAGCTACCTGTACATTCCTTTAATAAACGAAGTTACAAATTGCGAATTATGCTTATAAAGCGTCTAGGTCATAATATATTTAATGTGTTTTCTTAATTGTCAAAACGCTTCTCTGCAACCATATATGACGAAGTTTAGCTGTGTGACCTAATCAATATATTTTTATGATGTTTACATTACCATAAAGCTCCAGTTAAGCTCTTTCGTTTGAGTATAATTTGAATGTTTTGCGCTGAACATGTAACGCGGAAAATTTGCATGAAAAACGAATATTTAGAAAAACGTGCAAGTTTGAAGTCTATTTTCTAAAAAAGAACACCTTTGATTTACTTTCGCTTTTATTCACAGTTAGGTAATATAGTAATCTGTTGGGAACGACCACCAGAAATTGTAATATATTGTTTGTATGACCGCTATGAGGACTCGAATCTCGTGCTTTGAGAGTTTTGAACGGAACTTCGCATAGACACTCAGCTGAGCAGAATTTTGACCTATGTAAGGTTTTCTATTCAATGTTAGTACTACGTCAATATCTGAGCGTAAAAGCCAGGAAAGCAACAATATTTATCCTAACAATATTCATTTACTTGGCGCTGGGGTGATTTGCAAGGTGTGTGAGCTTCGCCCTTAGTACTGACGGAGAAGGTACGTAACATCTAGACTCCCGGACAAACTTAAGACAAGAGGAAAAAGTCTAAGTTACCCGGCATGAATCACTGAAAATCGAAATGACACCTAAACACATGACTAACACATTTGAAGCCTGGTACGCTACGAAATGCTCGTTATTTTACAGAAATAGTTTGTAGGTGCACAAAATAAACCGTACTTCCAAAGCGTCAGATACTAAATCGTACATATGTATATGCACTGCATATCTGTTTGGCATAAGAAAATATGACAATCACATATCCAGTTTTTTATTTCAAACTCAAAGCCGAAAGCAAAAGGCACCAGCGGGATTCTCTAGCGATCTGCATTCTTCCATATTGGGAAGAAGTAAGCGCTGTGCCCGCACTTGTGGATACGGACTTCTAAGTAACTTTTTTTAATTGGACTACAACAAATTTCATTAATTTTTATGGTTGGATATTGAGGTAACTGCTAACGATAAATAGAACATGATTGTAAACCTGAGACTGGGGCAGAAAGAGAACACAAAAGAAGGTAGACAAAAAGAGGAGGCAACGTCTCAAACTCAGCTGCAAAGTTTATTTAGTACACGCCTTTTATACCACAATTCCAAAGCCGTCTCCACAAAAAAAAAAAAAAAAACATTGACAAGAGGACAATGATATTTGGGTAAACCTCTCTTATCTCCCTTGACCTCGGCTGCGAAACACTCACACAAAGGGTCACATTCTAGCATAACCACCGCCACCGGACGAATGCTAGAATGTGACCCTTTGTGTGAGTGTTTCGCAGCCGAGGTCAAGGAGATAAGAGAAGGTTTACCCAAATGTCATTGTCCTCTTGTCAATGTTTTTTCTTTCTGTTTTTTTGTGGAGACGGCGTTGAAATTGCTATTATAAAAGGCGTGAACGAAATAAATTTTGCAGCTGAGTTTGAGACGTTGCCTCCTCTTTTCTACCTTCTGTTGTGTTCTCTTTCTGCCCCAGTCTCAGGTTTACAATCATGTTCAACTTAAACCTGCTCGCCTGCACTCTGACTATTTTTTTTTTGATAAATAGAAACCCTTACATAGGCCGAACTTCTGCTCAGCAGAGCGTCTCTGCGAAGTCCCGTTCATAATGCTTATAGCACGAGATTGAAGTCTAAGTAGCGGCAATACAAAGAATGTATCACAATTTATGTTGGCAGTTCCTGATAGACTGCTATGTTACTTAACTGTGAATAAAATATAAAATAAATTAAAGGTAAGCTTTTTTAGAAAATCGACTCCAAACTTGCTAGCCTTACCAAATATTCGTTCTGCAGTCAGACGTTGCGCATTATATATTTAGCGCGAAACATTGAAATTATATTCAAAAGAAAGAGCTTAATTGGAGCTTTAAGGTGATGTAAAGATTATACAAATTTGTTGATTAGGTCATACAACACAGCTTGCTGAACTTCGTGAAATATCGTCGCAGAAAAGCGGTTTGACAATTAAAACAAAAAAAAAAAGATTAAGGATCTTATGACCTCGATGCTTCATTAGTATAAGAAAAGCATATGTAGAGTGTTCCCAAAAGTTTATACTGACGTAGCATAAAAAGTAGGGAAAGGGATGGAGTGAAATATGGCACCCCCGATAAGCTGGAAACACGACAGTTTCCACCTTGGCCGCTTCAACGGTCCATAACTTAAAAAACAAAGAAATCCGACAAACTCGCCATTTTGCGTCTTCTTTTATTACAGGAACTGCCCGAGTTCATGTGTTTTTCTTTTTCAAAAAATTAAAAATTCGACCCAAAATTTGTGCCTGAGTTGAGATGAAATCACCCATAAACAGGGTGTTTCTTTTTAATTCTAACAGATTTGTTTTAAAAGAACCCGTCAAAGCTGCACTTATATGGTTTTTCCAGGTGAGTTAAACGGCCAGGGGGACGTTGTATAGGGGTCTAATCGTAATGATCAGTCGGCTGATTAATTAAAGTTGGTAAATAACTTTTAATCAGGTAAAATAGATATGTGGTCTTATCTAGAAACCTGCTAAGCAGCATCGAAAACCTAAAATCAACTATTCTTAGGAAGATATATGACAAAAGAAACATTTCGCGGCGTTTAAAAAAAAAGCGCTCAATTTGGACGCATTCCTAGGTCTCGGTTCCTTATCGGAGCGAATCTTTTAGGCCGCGGTCCTGCTCCCCGGTGGTCGTGGCGCGAAGCCACCCCGTCGCCTCGATCGCGGGATGGAGAGAAGTAGGGCGCACGTGTGATGAGCGTCTCAGCCACTGGGGAGCAGGACCGCGGGCGCAGAGACGCGCTCCGATAAGAAACCGAAACCTAGAAACGCGTCCAAATGAAGCGTTTTCACGCAACTGGTGCCCGTGATTTATATCCTTTTAAAAAGATTTGATTTAGTGGTTTTCGATGAAGCTCAGCATGTTTCTAATTTAAAACAAATGTTTATTTACACTAGTAAAAATTAATTTAACATGTTTTAATTAATTAGCCCACTGATCGTTACGACCAGCCCCGTACACTTTGGCACCCTGGCTTTATAACTCAACTGCCGAAACCGCATAAGTATAGCTTTCACGATTCTCTTTAAACTAATAAGTTACACGTAAAAAGAAACAGTATATATATATATATATATATATATATATATATATATATATATATATATATATATGGTCTCCCAAATAACTTCCACCACACTTCACAAAAGAAAAAACCGGCGAGCTTTACGAGTGTGAAACCAACTGAATGTGGTTAAAAAGCGATTTGAGAAAGTGAGATTTTTTAGTGTCCTAGTTATTTACTTATTTCAGACTAGTTAGTTAACATTTTAGTTATTCGTTTAAAAGCCGAGTTGAAAAATTAAATGTTGTAGAGCGCATTGAGAAATACCCAATTAAGGTGTTTCCTTAATGATACGTTTTTCGTGCTTCTTTTTCTTTAAATACGCAGTGAGTGTTGATATATGGCAGCTTGGTCACCAGTCTCTATGGTGTGCTGCGCCAGAGGTGTGCATCCAAGTTATTCGGGTGCAGTTGCGATACATTCTCGAGCTTCCACAAGGAAGGCTTGTATGGTATTCTCTAGTTCCTCCGTCAAATTTGCCCCCAAAGAACTCGTACCATGTTAGGTCGGAGGCGTTAAAATCCTCGCAGTTTGAAGTCTGTGATTCAGGTGATGTGCGAGTGACCGTAAGTGTGGAATGGGACATAACTTGTGTTGCTGGACACAACCTCTCTCCGACTTAGAGGGAAAGGTCATTGTCTGCAAGGTTAAAAATTGGAACCCTTGCATTACCCTCCTTGCACGACACAAAACTACGTGCCATTGCAAGCTCTCTGCCCGGACTCGATCAAACAGAAGCTTTTATTATGACGTCCCCATTGTACTTAGTGTCATGCATAACTGTCGGTAGATACACCGCTGACAATTTCGGCATGGCAACATCAGCTATAAAGGTAACATATCCGCTGACGGGTTAACAACCATTTGACGAGGTTAACAAGGAGTGGATGAACACCCGGTTGACTTTAGCAATGGCCCGTTCGGTTTTCGCAGCTTCCTTTCCCATATTTTCTAACCATGAGCATATCACGCTGAATAGCATAAGGAAGCGCCAAAACACAGAAGTACGATTTATACGTACTTCAGGTTCGTTGTTGCATTTCACTAGTGAAGTCATTGTCGACATATGGCGCGGCTTTGTTAGGGATATCACCGGCTAAACAGCGCAACTATGTTCACCCCGGCACAACGAGAGAGACAATGCCGACAGAAGAGCACCAGTCACAACTGAGGATCAGAGGCCAGTGTAGGTTCCGAACGACGACAAATGAAAGAGTGACAATCGTTCCCATAGTTTCCACAGCCAGATCAGTTGGTCCCTTTTGTAAAATTATTGACCCGTTGGCAGAAAACAAGCAGATGGTGCCATGAGAGATCTTAAGAGCCGTACGAGAGTTTAGCAAGTTGGCGTCGATAACACTGACTCCCGCACCCGTATCCACGACGGCAGTGATGTTTCGTCCTACTCCTTGAAGCTGAACGCCCAGTTGTGGTGTCATCGAACAGTCTGATGAGTGTCGACAAAAGGGGGACTCGCTGAACTACGCGGGATCCTGCCCCTTCGGCCCCGCTTGGTAGTTTCCCTTCAGGCGATGTGTGGTCAGAGGGCACGTTCGGTCAAGGTGTCCCACGTAAGTACAACGCAAGCACCGACGTTGAGTGTTTACGGATGGTGGGCTCCGAAGACCACAGGGAACTATGTCTCGAGCATCGGAAAGTTGTGCAGACTTGATTTCCCGGTTGGCGACGTCCACCTCGAATGCATGTCCCAATGCAGATCGAATCATGCATGGACATGCATGTCTTACAAAACGCTGGATTTCGGCATCCTTAACCGCATCATTGAACTCCTACGTTTCCAGTTGGTCTAATACTGTTTTAAGGCACGGAACAAAAACTTTCCTTGCCAAACGCTTGACACCATCGGCTAGCTCCTGGGCCGTGTTTGATCCTTGGCGATGATGTTTCACTGTCACCATAAGATATTGTTGGAGATGCGCGTCCCCTAAGTGCGCCTCCAGTGCTGGAATCAGTACCTCATGTGATGATTGGCTCGTTTCCGATAGATTTTCAAGAAAATCAGCAGCTACTCTTCCCAGCTGGTTTACCAGAGCGCGAGCTTTAGTAATGCCGTCCCAGTCGTTATGTGCGGCCACGGTGGCGAACTGCACCCGGAACGCGTGCCACGCTCCACATCCATCGAAAGTGGGTGGCTTGAGCCGCTGTATTTGAGGCACTCCCTGAACAAGCGGCCTCTGGTCCCCAAGAGAAACTTGAAAGGATAGGACGTTACCTCCATTGTTGCTCGACCCTATTCTCCAAGCCTCAAGGGAAGCATGCAGCTCAAGGCGTCGCAACTTGGACTCCATCGATTGAAGAGTATTATCCAATAGTTGACTCACGCTGGTCACTCGCTGCTCCATTGCGGTATCCACTTTAGTAAGACGGCTGGCCAGGCGACCATTGAAGGCTTCTAGCAGGTTGGCGGAACCAGCTGAATTGCTTTTAGCTAGTCGACGGTACCACCCACATGTGATAGCTGTCAATGCAGAAACCGTTGATCCTCTCTTGCCTCTGCGGCAGCCGCTACAGATAGGGTATTCACAGGTGATGATCCCACCGCTGCCACCAAATGTTGGAGTTAACACAGAACGTCCTATTTTAGTCCTCCTATTACAAGCATTCATCAGTCCATTCTAGGCTTTTAGAGACTAAGTGATGGCAGAACAAAAATACCCAGAGATGGCAGCACACAACAACCAGCGCCGACCAGCACCCGTTAACACTGGCGCGAGAGAAAATATCGAAACAAGCACAACCAACCTGAGACACGTGCGCAAGCTACTCATCGTTCCAGCAGCTCCATGGTTCATTCAGTCAGCTAGTGATCGATTCAAAATGTTAATAAAGGGCAACTCGCGTCGGAAACGACACCAAAATAAATGACTGGTATCGCTTTAGTGGCACAAAATATGAGCGTGCAGAGCCGAAGTGTTACGTCAAATAGAATCCGCGCATTCCACTGAAAACGATTTTAAAGTTGCGACCAGCTGCTCTTATCGGGCGGCAAGCGGGTGAGGTTTTGGTCAAGGAACGTTGGCGCAGCACCCTTGTAACGTCACGTTACGGCTGGATGGATGGAGGGATGGATGTTAATAGCTATACCCTTTGTAACAGGCGGCAGCTTGCGCCACCGAGCTTAAATCATAAAAAAAACGTATGATTCCTTTCGCCCTTTCTAAGCCAATTTTCTCCCCCAAACTATCACCATGCAGTGTGGGATATCACCAGAATTACCTTTGGGGGATCAGGCGAAAAAGCTAAAAACACCACCTCCCGCCTCTACCCCCGGCGAGGGAGTTGCCAATTTTCCTCTGGTTAAACCTTGTTGGCGTGACCCAGCACCGGCCCCACTGGGGGACAGGGTTCAGACCAGGGTGTAAGATAGACAGGTGGGGAAACGGCCCATAGAAGCCTACCGCAGCGCAGTGACCGGATTGTGTACTCGTCTGCTTGCGGGTGCCCCCGATTTTTGTGACAGATGGCGCTGCGGCGAGAGGAAAAAAATCGGAATCGGATTTGCATGGAACTCTATGGGAGAGTGCGCAAAATAGTCCGAGAGCACGACAGTCCTCCATTGAAAATCCACAAGAAACCATCTCCGTCAGTTTAGCCGGTCGCCGCCGGTCGCCCACCCGGAGTGAGAGTTCGCGGTGCTCCACATAGATGGCGCCACAGAAAAAGAGAAAACCGAGGGGGACACAATCCGGTCGCTCATTTGGCTCTCGTTTCCTCACCTGTCTATCTTACACCCTGGTTCAGACTTTGGGCCAGAGCCATGTGGGATGGAGTCCCAATTTCTCTCTGTTCCACCTGTCCCCAGCTCTGCTAGTTAGTTGTGCATCATTAAATGTTTTCTAGATAATTTCCACCAATCTTTTAATCGCCTCTTTATGATTGTAATCCTTTCCTCTTCCGTTCTTCTATCGTCGCCAGAAAACCCCAGAGCCCGGGCCAAATCTGTTACCCCTTCAGGGATGGCAGGGCGAAGCCCAGTGCACTTCAAAACCAAGTGTTCTAGTGTCTCGCTCTCATTATGGCATGGAGAACATAATGTGTTTGTCTCCTAAAATGTATCCCTGCACGTCCTCGTCCTCAAAACTACCGTTCTCACCTCATGCAGTAAAGAACTTCCCAGTGAATTGCCACACGCAATTGCCTTTCTTATGTTCTGTTCTTTGACCTGTACATTGCTATAGATGAATTCTCCTGCATCCTTACCTCCAACATTTTTCTTTTTTTTCTCTTTCAATCCCTTTTCCACTGAAGTAGTCTGCTCAACCCCGCCACTAGTGTGTAGGTATATATATGTAAGCTTTCAGGTTCAGTTTGTCTATTTTGTGTTTAAACTTTTCTTGGATAAATACTTGAATACCTTCCGTGCCCGCCGCGTATTTTCCTATTTGGTCAACCTTGGTTCAAATTTCTAATTACTAATTGCCTCACTGCTCTCAAAAGATGATCAACCCCTGTCCCTCTGTACTCCCTCATTTGGTATCTTTTCATGACCTCCCATTGCCAATATGCGTACGCTTTTTTGTCGAATTTGTAATCCTTTTTTAACTCCTGTTTTCGTTCACAGCAATCCATTGTCGAAAGACAATTCTGGTACCATCTCTCCTTTCTATATATCTCTGACCACTTAAAATCTATTATAGTTTCATAGTGCCTTGAGCTTCATAATAGATTGAGTTCTTTTCCCTTTCTAATTATATTCTACCCATATTCTAAAATATTTCCTTCCCTCATTGAGCCAGACTCAGAAATATTTGTATTTTACTACATGATCTATTACAATGTCTTGTTTCCTCAGCAGTTTCCTATTTTCGTCGTTAAACACCATTACTCCAAACTTGACACTACTAAAACTCCTGCCCAAGGTGTCCCCTTCCTTTACAGATATTCCAGCTAGATCCTGTAACGTATATTGGTGATCCGCCATAAGTAATATTTCGTCCGCATACATCAGTACTGGTATTACCTGTAATACATTTCTCCCTCCTTTACATGTCTCAGATTAAAACCTGAGTTGCACCACTCTAATTTATTTTCCATTTCACTGAAATACATCATGAACTGTAGAGGTAACAGTGGAGAGTCCTCCCTGAGCCCTCTTTGTATTGCTGCTGGTTGTGTAGTTTCTGCTTGCTATGTTATAACTACCTTATTATCTGTGTACTCCTGCTGGAGGAACCTAAACAAATCTGCATCTAAGTTTTACTTCTTCAGCTGACCCGGCAGTCTTTCCTGGCTCACATTATTATACGCTCTCTTGGTGTACAAATAAGCGAACCATACTTGATACACTGATGTCCAAATAAGTGAACCATACCTGATACACTAATTACCATCACCAGCCTTACGGCTGGTGATGAGTGTTGCTATCCCTCTAGTAGATAGTTTCGGTTTTCCCATAGACGTCCGAAACCAAACTTTGAGCGGTAATATTTATAAAACTACACACAATACACAAAAATAATTATACCTGGTAATCCAGGGACTGCTTTAGCTGAAAACAGTCCGAATCCCAAATTAAAAACATAGTGACCGGAGTTGCCGTTTAAATATATATTTATTGTAGCACGAGACGTTAATGTGTTTTCACGTGCTACAATTTTTGTCGTTTTATTTATTTAACAAAAATCCAGAACCTGGCCCCTTTGACGGTAATTTACCAGGCCTATATGCCCTGCAATAAATGTTACTACATTACTCCTAGATAAAATGAGAATACTTAAGCAAATACATAATCAACTAGTGCAACATCTTTAAAATCAAATAACGTTAGCTTTGCAATAAAATGCATTCAAATACAGGACAAAACTCTAAAAGACGCATATTTCAACGTAAAATTTCTAAAGGCCCGTTCACATCTTGCCACCGAGTACGACCGAGAGAGTTGCGACCGGTTTAAGCCTCCTGCGATCTCTTAGGACCAGCTCTGCTGTAGCGCATCCGGTCCTAAGAGATCGCAAGAGGCTTAAAACCGGTTTGGTCACTCTCAGTCGTACTCGGTCGCAAGAGTGTGAATGGGCCTTAAGAAGAAAAACATCTTTAAACGGTATTTTTAGAGTGCAGCTTTTAGGCGCCCGTTTCCGGCTTGAGCGGCGTCGCCGTCGACGTCGGCGTAACCGCGTGGTGCATTATGAGAAATGTGCCACATTTCAACGCGCGGGATTCGTGACGTCACAGATGACGTCACGAGAGACGTCACGAGGGTCACGAGTGACGTCACAAGGGTCCTGTTATTGCATCATGGGAAACGTCCGATCATGCAACGCGCGAGAAGAGGAGGAGGGGAGTAGGAGGAGGAGAGGAAGAGAAGAGGAGGAAGGAGGAGGAGGGGAGGGAGGAGGAGGAGATGAGAGGAGGAGGACAGGACGAGGAAAAGAGAAGGAGAGGGTACGTATCATATGAGGAGGAGGGGCACACCCTCCCCTCAGTACCTCCCCTCTCCTTCTCCTCAAGAGCTGCGCTCTAATTCGGCGTTCCAGGAAGTTGTAAACGACTTTCTTTTTTTCCGTATGAAGAGTTACTGTATAATCTACAAATCCAATAAAAGGCTGATGTAATATATGGTTTGGTCATATCGAATTGTACATTTAAAAATACGAAATGATTCAAGGTCTATTTTAGAAAGCAAAACCTGGTCGTCATCTTTTGCATGCTTATTAATTAACAAACTCATGTCAAATTGTGCATAGAGAAACCCGTCTAAACGTAATATACGTAAAACAGAGCAGAACGACAAAGACTAGAAGGAAGGAACAAACAAGACGGGACAGGCGCTGACACGTAACTAAAGGTTTTATTACAGAAAACGCCACTCTCTAAATCAGAGTGGCGCCGTTACTCACGTTACGGTCCGCCTGCCGGCCTTCTGCAACGACTGTAAGAAACATTTATTTGTTAAGGCCGGTGAAGCCGTGCGATTGGCGCGTGTGCCCAAGTCAGGGTAATTGCAATGAGCTGAGTCTGACACATTGTTTTGAACAAAGTGTACCAAGATGTACTTGGAAAACGATATCCAGGATTGGCGCATAAGCAACAATTGCAAAACCACAAAGCCAAGGGTCCAACGGAGCACACAATATTTAGCAAATTCTAACGGACGGCGCGTTACAACATTGCTAAGGTTCTGAACAGAACATTGGATAGTGCAATAAAAGAAGAAAACAACGGAAGGGAGACCAAAGAGAATGGAACGTCAAGTGCGAAAAGTTCGGAGGACAGGCCTCACTCAAATTGGAATCGAAGGGGCCTCGTTTGGCTCTCAATGGTGGTAGTCCAGCACGAGGAGGACGTCTGCGACGATGAAGAAGCCTCATGCATGGCGTCGCCTGGTCGCCGTTTTCCGCGGATCACCCTGCAACCGCCAACGTCATGTTCACCTTTCGAACCAAAATCTCAGTCCGCCCGCCCACCCTGCGAAAACTGCCCCTCTTTCCAGCGTCGCATTCCCCGTCTCGCCGGCGCCGAGGGAACTGCCTTTCCTGGGGTGCCCGAGGGAAGAGAAAAACCGGGATTAGTCTGCCCGTGAGACGTGCTCAGTCCCCGGCTCGTCTTGGCTATAGCCGTTCGCCTCGCGTCGGCTTCCAGGGAAGTTCGGAAAACGAGATTGGCTGCCGGCTAAACTTTCAGCAAAGCGTCTGCTAAACGAGAGTGGCTGCCATTGGTCAATCTTTCAGAAAAATGTGGTAAACAAAAGTTGCTGCCGTTAAAACTTCCAACATAAACTGGTAGACTGCGCTGGTTCTCGGTGGAAAACGGGTAAAATTCACCCGTTTTCAACGAATGTTGCTGATAGTTTTGCCGAATTTTTCAAGGGTCAGCAGTTGACCTTGCTCTACTTTAAGATTTCTTAGTAGAAAACAAATATTTGTAAAAACGTTTAAAAGTGGCTTTTTTTATTATGGCAATAAGGCTATATATAGACTGCAGCTTTTGAGGCAAATTGAAATACCAACACCGACAAGCGTGTTTGATTTCCAGTGAAACCACTTTATGATCATAGAAAGCCACAAAACGTTAACTACGTTTATAATCGCCCATCAAGACTGCAAAATTAACAAATTGTAACTGTTCCTTTCATTACCACGCAACACTAATCCTAGGGTTGTAAACAAAAAAAAGTTCTTGCTTGCTGGCAGGCAAGGTGCCGATTCCATGCTACCGAACTCCAACAGATCTTTTTGTAAACTAAATTATTTTGTTATATTTTTTTCTGGTGCCAGGCGCTTCCATATTCGCAGAAAACTATCCTTGGATATTTAAAGGAATGAAGAGTCCGCGTGCCTTAATTGGGTGAGCGCTGTCAATGAGCTAGCGAAAGTGTGCCCATAGCTTTCACTGCATAGCCGCAAAGATTTGTCCCGGATGTAGTGTCGACTCTTTTTTAAACCTGCTGTTTTGATTATATGAACCTCTCCAATCATACCTCCAGTGATATTTTATATAATACGTGCCACAAAACTTTTATGTATCGCTGACATATGCTTTTCATAATGGCTTTATACTTATGCGTCTTTTTTTCCCCTTTTACTTTAGGAGGCGACTGAAGACGGTGTCCTTTTACATTCTCCTGGTTATCTTCCTCGGATCAATGTTGTTATTGGTCTGGTTTACTCTTTGGGTAAGCATAATGCAGTAAATATTAGCAGCGACATCTATCTTCAGTCATATTACGCATAAGATGCTGTATTTAAAGGGTAACTCCGGTCAAAAGGCAAAGAAAGGTAGATGACTGATATCGATTTACGAAGACTAAATACAAGCACTGCCAAAGTAATACATTAATGGAAAACCGCCATCCACTCTAGAACAAATATTAGAAATGGCACAACCACCATTTCAGTGACAATCAACTGTAGAAATAAATTAACTACGCAAAGGACGAGGACAGAGGTAGAAACGAGTACGACAAACGGAGCGCAGACTTCCAACTGTTTATTCGGCGCAGTCACAACAGTATATATAGCAGCAGCAATCAGTTTGCTGCAGAAATAAGGTTTAAACATGACCATCCAAAAAATAAAATTTCTTGTCTGATAGTGAAACAGATTGCATGCTTATGCAGTCGTGGTCTGGTTGTCATCCTGATTTGCAAAGGACACGTGTTCTCGCAAGAGCAAATTAGGCAACGGAAAGAAAACTCGTAGAAGCCTACTTCTTTAAAAAGAAAGGTCACGACTGCATAAGCATGCAATCTGTTTCACTATCAGACAAGGAATTTTCTTTTTTGGATGGTCATGTTTAAACCTTATTTCGTCGCAAACTGACTGCTGCTGCTATATATACTGCTGTGTCTGCGCCAAATAAACAGTTGGAAGTCTACGCTCCGTGTGTCGTACTCGTTTCTACCTCTGTCCTCGTCCTTTGCGCAGTTCATTTATTTCTACAAATCATCGAACCAACTAGCCCGCCAAAAGGTGTTACAATCAACTGGTTGGGAGTTTTTTAAGCAACCTTGTGCTCTAAAGTCATCTTCGTTTCCATGGAGGTTTCTTGTTCGTGCTGTCATCATTTTGTCATGTTTTTCTTCTGCGTTTTCAGCCATTCTAGCGGATGATTTCGGCTTTTTACTTTATGTTTTAGACGCCGTAGTTTGTAAGTGCTCTTCGGCGCAACAATTGCTTTGCTTGTATGTTTATACAGCCTTGATGTTGGTACGCCTCAACGGGTGACTGGTCTCTTAGCTGTAGATGAGAAATTTAGTCACTGCAGTGCAACCGCTTACCTGCGGTTTTTAACGTGCATCACGCAGTAGTGATTGCACAAACGCGTGTCAGAACAAAACTCATACAGCTCGAAACGAGGAGGGGGGGGGGAGGTATCGAACCCAGGAGGTTCTGCAGTGCAAGCTTTCGCCTTACTCCCTGAGCTGAGACGCGTGAGCTCACTCGGCCACCGATTTCGCACTCTTCAACGATCGCGCAAGAAGACTATTGACTTCATGCTCCCTCAAGCGCATCCAGGTACCAAAATGGGGCATTTACTAGTGGCCAAAGTTTAATCCGTTTCTTCTCGGCGTGCACTTACGATTAACTTTCACAGCACTTCTGAAACGTGCATTGCGCAACACCAAGTTTTTAGTTATTTTCAGACAACAAGTGGGGGCTAGTTTCGAGCCTGCGTTTATCGTGGCATACTCACTTTTTGGCCGGCAACCTTATGAATGTGTATTGATATTCACTATACATGTTTGATATCTGTAAAACAAAGTGGTAAGACAGCTGTAGAATCTTACCTGTCTCATCGGAACGGCTCATGCAAATAGGTCACTAGAACGTTTATCGGTACCGCAATACTAACTTTTCGGCATACAATAGTATTGCAGCAGATCACAAGGTTTGCCAGCATGCCCGAACTGGTAGTTTCGGCTTTGCCGGGATACTGCCGCAGAGGGATTTTGTGTACCGTGAGTAATGTTTGAAAACAAGCGTTTTAAGCAGACGACAGAAACACTCCATTCGTCGCGTCGCTTCCCTCTTCTCGCGCCAAGAGGGGAGAGAAGAAAGGCTTCTCCATAGGGATGACGACAGCATGCCAGAGCCCACGAGATTGAAATCCCCGCGAAGTGTCGCCCGTAAAGCTATCACTTTTAAACTGACAACACTGCATCATAACGGCACTCGTCATCTTTGGGTCTTCGCTATATTTGCCTCAACCGGTCACCGACAGTGAATGCCTCTAAATCTTGCGTTTTTTTTTATATGTCCGACTGCTTTTTCGGTGATATCCAATGGCCAAAAACGACGAGCACCATGACGATGCATTTTTTGGCGGCACTTGATTCGCTCCATCGCTTCTTAGTGTCGGCTGCAATCGAACTTACTAGAGAGTTTTCGCGTTTCCGCGTTTCCCCTTCACTAAGCCCTTCGCAACGATGAAACCGCTGCTGCGTTTTCCCTCCGATAGCCTTGACTGTAGAGTTCCGGCGTGCATGACCAAGAAAGAACGCCTTTTGTACGACTAGAGGATTTGTGTTTATTCTTACCCTAGTGCAAAACCTAAGGACGCCAGAGTAACTTTCCCAGTCAGACTCCCCCAGCTCACTCCCGAACGTTCTGGTTCGAATGCTTGAGAGTTCGAGTGTAGTAGACCAGGAGCCATGCGTGGTCTTGCCGACTCATTAGGGAGTTTTCGTGGACCACTTTTCTCCCACTGGTAAGTTATCCGCAATCAAGAGGCCGGTGCTGCGCCTGCGCACAACTAGCCTTGACTGAAGAAATCCGGATCTCGTTGCGGGTTACGGAGAGGGTTGTGGGACGACGGAAATGGTTTTCCAAAACTGCCTAATCACTATCGCGCTAGACAGGTGTCACGTCGAAGCACCGTTGCTCGCTGCTTCCGCCGTCGTCTCTCGCTGCTGCTGTCTCGACGTTTGTTTCTCGGTTTATTTCTGTCACAAGTTCACCGGTTACTCCACTATTTTCAGTTCACTATTTACCGTTTGGTTGCCTTCATTCGTGACATTGCTGGTGGAGTTGCGGGGTATGGGGTGTTCGCAGCTGTGCTTCGCGGGGCCCGCGGGGCCTCTCCCTAACGTCATCCTCTGGGAAACCTGAGCGCCGTGGTCAGGGGATGTTTCTGCTAATTTTCCGGTTGGTGTCCGACGGTGGGGTTCGTACTGACCACCTCCCATAGCCGAGGCGGACGCTCTGTGCAACTAGGCCACGGTTATGGTAAGCAGTCGTTTCGAAGTCCTGTAGCTGAGGTAGACACTCTGTGCCACTTGGTCACAGCTATGCTAAGTGGTCGGTTCGAAGCCAACCGCCGGACCCCCACCGGTAAATGGGCATAAACGTGCACCGCCCCCTGGCACCCAGATTTCCTCCCTCAGCCCCCTACCCTCTCCCTCTCCTCGTCCATATGCCCGTCGCAACCCAGTTGCCTGCTTCTTTCCATGGCGATGTCTACAAAGACATCAACGACTGGATCCGCCAGCGCGAGCGAGTGGCCCGTCACATTTGATGGACGCCTGTACAGAGCCTTCACAACGCTCTACTTTGCCCTCGAAGACACGGCGAGTCACTGGTTCGCGATTCATGGAAGCTAGAATACGCCAGGGTACCAGCTGAAAAAAGAGCATCGACGGGAGAGAGCCGAGAACCTTTTGTGAACGAGGACGCGAGGATTTAACGACAGCATCACCAACTACGTTGAAGACGTCCTACACCTGAGTGCACGCGCCGACCCTCAGGCAACGGAGAAAATGAGCTGAAGGCCCCCATGCACGGCACAAAGGAGAATATCTTATGAGGCCTTGTGCGCCACCCACCTGCTACCTCCAGGCCTTTCCTGGTGGGGGCGACGAACATCGAACGTGCCTTCCTTGCGAGAGCCAGTCGCTACTAGTCACTTCCCGGTGACATCGGCACCAGTATCCCGAGTATCCGCGAGATTTTGGCGACGTCGTTCGGGAGAAGCTCAAGAAGCTGCTTCCTACTATCGAATGCTCGGCCTACCTCTCCATCGCCGAGGTCGTTAGAGAAGTACATCGAGTCTTCCCACCGCAGGGACCCCTCAACAGCCCCCGAGCAAACGACGCTGACCTACGCCGCTATGGCCCGCCGACCACCGCCACCTATTCACCCGTATGTGGTGCCCCCCCCCCCATTGAGTATCCAGAACCGCACTACTCCTGACGTCACGAAGAACTGGCTCGAGTACGTCCGTCCGCAAAACCAGCACTCAGGAAGACCGACGTGTGGAGGGCGGCCGACCGAGACCTTTTGTCCGCACACGGCAGAGAAGCTGACTGCACCTACCCTAGATACCCCCGAAAACTAAGGCGGTGCGGGTTTCACCCCAACGACCCACGCCCACGCTACGGAGAGCGCCCACAAGCCATTCAAGATTAACATTCGTAGTTCTCCGTCTTCCATGCCAGTTTCGCTCAGAGGATCTCGCTCGCCATCCCCACGACCCCCAGCATCTCTTTTACGTAGGTCCAGTCGAGAAAGCCTTTCCCCTTTACCTCGCCGGGGAATATAATTGCCGGAATTCCTCAAGGCGAAATTCTTGGAGACGACCGAGTTGAACATCCTCCAGAAACGTCGAAGGTCTCCCGCACTATCGACAAGACGCATCGGAACGACGTTTCTGCGACGGTGTCGAATAAGCTCGGCGTTACCGTCGACGACATCGACAGCCGGGGCAAACTGTTCTGTTTGGAGTAGGAAGCTCTTTGACCGCTTTTGAAAGGTTATGACGCCGTGGGATGGCCATAGAAGGTTATTCACCGCCTTGGACACTTGAACTACGAGATGTTTCCCGACGGAACCCGACCATCAGGACGCCGCCAGCCGCGACTCAAAGTAGTGCCTGTCGATCGTCTTAAACCGCACTCTTCTCGATACGACTGAGAACTCTTTCCGGTTGAAACAAGCCCTTAGTTAACTCTTTGGTGTTATTTTGTTTACTGTTGTGTTTATCTATATATAATTGCATTTGGGTGATGCACTTTAAAGTATGAGTAATGCCGCGTACATGACCGAGAAGGAGTTAACGCTTCTCGGTAAGTCTATAGTCGACGACAGGTTAGAAGCCTTTTCCACTTAAAGAGAGCGAACACTGGGAAGGGAGAGTCGCCTTTTCTTGTTCACTTCGCTAATGTGGAGAAAGATGGGAATGAGCATGCACTCAATTCTTAAACTGTCACCGACTATACACGTTTGCAAGTACGGCCTCCGGGCGCCGCCACCTTGTTCGCTTGGGATGCGCTTGGGCGCGGCCATAATCCATACACGACGCGTTCCTCTGGCGTCGTAATCAGAAAATGGCCGCGCCCAAGCGCACGCCTAGCGAACAACATGGTGGCGTCCTGAGGCCGTACTTGCAAACCTGTACAAAAGATTCGTGTTTATTGTTACACCTAGTGTAAAAGATAAGGAGGCTGGAGATGACCTTGCTTTGTCAGGCTTGCCCTTGCTCACTCCCGAATAGCTCGAATGTTCGAAAGACCGAGTGTTGTAGACATGGAGCCCAGTGCGGTCTTGTCGACGCATTGACTCTCGGTCTAGCCAGCTCTCACGCCGACGGACCGTCTCTCGCTACTGCTGCCTCGCCGTTCGTTCTTCTTTTTGTATCCGGCAAAAGTTCCCTGATTAAACCTTTGTTTTCAGTTCGTTATTCATCGTCTCGTCGCCTTCGCCTGTGCCAATATGAAATATACAGTGCGGCCCCCAAAATATTTAGTGTTTTGTACTCCACGTAACAAAAATGAAAGCTGTTCACAGCTCTCTGTAACGCTGAATTAGAGCACAGCTCTTAAGGAGAAGGATGGAAGGGTACTGAGGGGGGGTATGCCCTCCTCCCTCCTCACTGACTCGTCATCCTGCCTGCTATAAAAGAACTTGTTTGTTGGGTTAGTTGGTGTTGACTGTATTGAACCATGGTTAAAAGCGGTAAAAAAACTTACACAAGATAGAAGACAAACACGGTCTTCTATCTTGTGTACGTCTTTTAACGCTTTTCACCATGGTCCTGCCTGCTACTCCGCCACGGGGGTCACGTGACCTCGGGGGGGTCACGTGACCTCGACTGCGAGGGGTCACGTGACCTCACAATTACGCCGAAGTCGATGGCGACGCCGCTCAAGCCGGAAACGGGCGCCTAAAAGCTGCGCTCTAAAACAAATAAATGCTCATCGCCGAAACCTCATTCCGCGTCCAAATGTAGCGTCGGCAAAAGGCTGCCTATATAACGAGGACCCACGCGCCTATCTATTGGGGCGTGACACCATCGGGATGGCGCACTCACCGTCGCTGTACTTACAGGTTAGTTATTTAGACCACTGCACTACCTATCGGTCGAGCGACTATTGTTTGTTCGCGGTGTCATGCCCCTTTGACCACCAAAGTATTGGAAAGCGAATTCGCGCGTGCTTTGTATCTGTTTTCCCTTCCTGCTTATCACGTCTACGGCTTCTTGTGGCAGGAGATGTTGAATCGAACCCTGGCCCCGAAACCCGAAGCGCTGATGTTCAAACAACAATCCTAGCAACTGTGCAAAGAATTGAAGAAGGCCAAACACAAATTCTAAGTGAAGTTAGACTACTGAAAGATAAACAGAAAACCACAGATACCAAACTGCAACAGTTATCGGACAAAGTGACAGCAATAGAAGCCGAGCTTGCGCAGTTGAAGTCCCAATCTCCCTCCCTCTTACCTGCTGAAACCATCCCGTCACTGGAATCTAAAATTAGTCATGTACAGGCTAGATGCGACGATGCAGAAAACAGACTTCGCCGTTGTAACCTTTTGTTTTACGGTATCGCGGATTCTGAAAACGAAACGTGGGCCATGAGCGAGGGAAACATTTTAGAATTCTGCATGCAAAAACTTAAACAGACCGTAAGCTCCGATTGTGTTGAAAGGGCCCATCGCCTGGGACGTTTTTCAGCGGGAAGAAATCGGCCAATAATGGTGAAGTTTTCCCGATTCAAGGAAAAAGATCGGATCTTAATGTCCGGTCCATTGCTTAAGGGGACACCTTTTGCCGTAGGGGAAGACTTTTCTTTGGATGTTCGTATTGCTAGAAGAAAACTTCTCCATTTTGCAAAAGAAAAAAATATGTCTTACAAGCTGACGTTTAATAAGCTAAAAATGGATAACAGGATATTTGTTTACAATCCCCTATCAGACAGTGTAGAACAACTGACAGCATAACAGCGAACGAAACAAAAATCTAAGCCCTCCTGTCCTAATCGGGTCTTATCAAGAATCTCGGATAAAACGTGCAATGTTTCATTTTTGTTCACTAACATCCGCAGTGTAATCCCTAAACATGATTTACTATCATCATATTTGTACGATAACGATACCGACGTTGTCATCCTAACAGAGACTTGGCTTAAACCTGGTATACTTGATAAGGAAATATTTGACACTTGCGCAGACTTCAACATTTATCGCCGTGACAGATGTATCAGGAGGGGAGGCGGTATTTTGATAGCTGTCAGAAAAGGCATTCCTTCGTGCATAATAAAAATTGATAAAGACATCGAGATGCTATGGATCTGTCTTCATACTTCATTCAAGAAAACCATAATTGGTGTCTGTTATCGACCACCCAACAGTGACTCATCATTCTGCGATTCGTTTCACGATAACTTAAACCTGATTCATTGCGACTATCCGAAAGCCGACGTATTTGTATTTGGTGACTTTAACTTTCCATCTATTGACTGGTCGACACTATCATCCCATGATAATACTGAAACAAATTTCGTGGATATATGCCTAACTTTCAACCTCGTACAAGTCGTATCCGCCAGCACGCGCGGCAACAACATTCTCGACTTAGTACTAGCATCAGCACCAGACGTAATCACTTCCTTGACCTGCTGCAACGGTTTCAGTGATCATAAAATTGTGGATCTGAAATTAAACTTATCTACCTCCCAAAAGCTGCATACTGTTAAGCTGATAAGAGATTACAGCAAGGCTGACTATGACTCAATTAATAAAAGGCTCCTGCATTTTTGTTCTTCATTCACTGCCGGCTTTCACACTCGTACAGTAGAAAATAATTGGAATATGTTTAAAAATAAATTATCTGCGCTCATTGACGCTCATATTCCCCTTGTTTCAATCCGTTCCGACGTCAGTCAGCCCTGGTTTAATAAAGTACTAAAAACGCTTCGTAATAAACAGAAAAGACTATTCCAAAAGGCAAAACAATCCAATTCTGATGCATTGTGGGCGAGGTACTCTAGCTGCGAAAAAGAATATATTGCCTGTTTAGAAAACTCAAAGAAAAAGTACTTTAATTACGATTTACCTGCTCTACTTAAAAACAATCCAACTAAGTTCTGGAAAAATTTATCGCCAACCGAGTCTCATGATAAGATATCCCTTATAAGCGATTCTGGCCAACTCGTACCCGACGCGAGCTGCCCAACAGTCCTCAATACTTTCTTTACGTCTGTTTTTACAACCGAGGACCTAAGTAATATTCCGTTTGTACCAGAGCTAGACTGCCGTTTTATGGAACCCATTTCAATATCGCCTGCAGGAATTCTAAAACTCATCAATAACCTTAAAATCTCAACATCCGCGGGCACTGACATGATTACCTCTAAAATATTACGTAACACTGCTGAGGTCTCATCAAATATACTTTGCTTACTTTTTGAACAATCATTATCTACCGGATCCATCCCTTCTGACTGGAAGATCGGGAAGATCGTTCCAGTTTTTAAAAGTGGCAGTAAAAACTCACCAAATAATTACCGACCCATCTCATTAACAAGTGTTGTCTCAAAGCTATTGGAACATGTTATTTTCTCAAATGTGATGTCCCATCTTGACCAAAACAACTTTTTTTACAAACACCAGTACGGATTTCGTAAGGGATTCTCATGCGACAACCAACTCCTTGAATTCACTCACGACATACATAGTAACATGGACCTAAACACCCAGACCGACGCCATTTTCTTAGATTTCTCTAAAGCGTTCGACCGCGTGCCGCATTGCCGTCTAATATCTAAGCTCTCCTCACTTCGCATTGACGACTTAACTCTTTCCTGGATCCGAAACTTTCTCTCCTTAAGACAGCAGTTCACCACAGCAGGTGATTTTTACTCGGAGCTTTCCGATGTAACCTCCGGGGTGCCGCAAGGCACTGTCCTTGGGCCTCTTCTATTTCTAATATACATTAATGATCTTCCGCAGTCGCTAACATCCTGTGTACGTCTTTTTGCCGACGATTGTGTACTGTACAGAAAGATCAACAACCCTGACGATCACTTACATCTTCAAACTGATATTGATCGGGTAGTTACCTGGTGCCACAAATGGCAAATGACCCTTAACACAGCAAAATGTAAACTTGTTTCTTTCATCCGTAAACGCACAAATTCAGACTTCACATATTTACTCAACAATTCGCCCATCATCGCTGCTTCTGCTTATCAGTACCTCGGTGTTGAACTAACTTCTAATCTTTCTTGGGTTTCCCACATTAACACGATAACCGCTAAAGCATCCCGTACCTCGGTTACTTGAAACGCAATCTTAAATCTGCGCCCTCTCACCTCCGCAAATTATCCTATGAAACCTATGTTCGCCCGAAATTAGAGTACGCCTGCGCTATCTGGGCCCCTCACCAAACCTACCTTATTAATCAAATCGAATCCGTTCAAAACCGAGCTGCCCGCTTCATTTCTTCATCATATTCGCGTTTCGACAGCGTGTCACTAATAAAGCAAAATCATTCTATCTGTCTACTGGAAACTCGACGTAACATTTCTCTCCTATGCTTAATTCACCGATTATGCCACAGCCCCGGTGGGACTTGGTTCTTGCATCTGGAACACCTGAACAAGGAATCACGTAATTTTAACACTAAGAGTTTTAAGCGCATCTTTGGGACATCATTGTCATTCAATAATTCTTCCCTGCCACGTGCCATCAAGCTCTGGAATGATCTTCCCGAGGCTGTTGTTTCAGTTTCCGACCCAGCACTTTTTCGTTCAGAGTTAACCACATATATTT